>PVIC010004317.1:26742-63332 GCA_004025085.1 Thryonomys swinderianus | reverse complement strand
AGTTCAATCCCCGGTAACCACATATAATGCTGGGCGTGGTGGCTCACGCCTGTAATCCCAGCACTCGGGAGGCAGAGACGGGAGGATTGCTGAGTTTGCGGCGGCTTGCCTGGGCACCATAGTGAGCTCAGGGCCAGCCTGAACTACAAAGCGAGACCCTGTCTCCAAAAAGCCAAAAAAAAAAAAAAAAAAAAAAAAAGAGTTTTGTAGAGAATGAAGACTATGTGTGTCCATCGAGGGCTATCCCTAAAGCCAAGAGAGGCAGCAACCCTGTAGTGTAAGCCTGTGATAAGGGTGATACATGTGGAATGTTTATCACCATGTACTTAGAGCCCACTGAAATGTCAGCACAAGCAGTCAATGCTCACTTAAGGGGTTGAGGCACTGAATGCATCTTTCTCTAGTCTATGGATAGACCAAGCAACTAAGAAAAGGTCAAGCCATCACTGAAAGCCTTGAAAATGAGCCTACTAAAATGGAGAGATCTGAGTGAAATGTTTTGAGCATTATCTTTTTTTTTTTTTTTTGAGATAGGGTCTCACTTTGTAGTTCAGGCTGGCCCTGAGCTCACTATATAGCCCAGGCAAGCCTTGAACTCAGCAATCCTCCTGCCTCTGCCTCCTGAGTGCTGGGATTACAGGCGTGAGCCACCACGCCTGGCACTGTGGTATGTGGTATTGATTGCTGGTGGGTGTGAGTCACCACCCCCAGCATTGTATGTAGTTACTGGGGATTGAACTCAGGACCACTGCGCTTGCGAGGCAGGCGCTGGAACCATTGAGCTAAATCTTCGGCCCCCCCCAGCACAATCTTAAGAAGTCAGCATAGCCTCATGAGTTTGTACGTGTTTGGATGTTAGATCTTTGACCTGGCTCCCAGCCAAAGTATATTAGTAATGAGGGCAGGAGTAGGATGAAAAATTATGGCCAGAGATATTCCAGCCTGGTACGTGACAATTAACATGAACTTTCTCATCAGATTGTAGGAAGTAGCTGAATCTGTTTGGGCCTCTTCTCTTACCTGTGTTGGAAGCAGGATGAGGATAAAATGTGTCCTGGGGCTTCCTTACTGCCTCCCTAACCCTGTGCTGCTTATGTACCTATGTCTGCTGTACCTGATCTGCAACACAGGTGCACAAAGGCTGTTGAATTTCCAGAGAACTGCTGACGCTCGACAACCTTTAACTCTCTATGACGATCACCTAATACATAATAAATGGATTGGTATTTACACGTGGCATTTACAATGAGAGAAGAAAAATGAAGATCTCAGTACTAGCTAGAACTCTTTCCCAGATACTCCTGCTGTTTGGCAGCCCTCTGTCCCCTCCTCCGCCCTCATTTTGAGAGTCTTTGTATCCTTTCCACGCATGGCCCAGGGCCCTGCTTTGTCCTCTGCACTCAGCCAAGGGAAAGAGGAGAAGGAGAAAAAGGAAAAGGGGGAGGTAGAGGAGGAGGAGAAACAGGAGGGGGAGGAGGAGGAGGTAACAGTCTTGCTCCACCTCAGCCCAAGCCTAAAAACCAACATTCAGCATGGGACTCTTTAGTTTGCTCTGGGCCCAAACGTCCCCATTTCAAAAAAGGATTTTAGTTCCACATTTTACATAGTCCATTGAAATGTTTCATTACTTTTTTCTACTCCCTAAAAATAGAGGCCTTGGCCCTCAGTTTAAACTTACATCATCTCCAGCAATAAGGAGAAGCACCAAAGCTTTAAGCTGTCAGGTATCACACGCCAGTTTGTTGCAAGGGAAGAGAAATCACAGAATCAGGGTGTGGCCTGCAGCCCCTTGAGGTCCCACCCTCCTTAGGGGACAGTGCACAGCTCCAAAAGCCAGTCTAGCTTTTCCAGAGCAAACTGCAGGAGCCCGACTTTTTCTGTGCTCCCTAGGTGGGTTTTTTTTTTTTTTTTTTTTTTTTTTGAGACAGGGTCTCGCTTTGTAGTTCAGGCTGGCCCTGAGCTCACTATGTAGCCCAGACAAGCCTGGAACTCAGCAATCCTCCTGCCTCTGCCTCCTGAGTACTGGGATTATAGGTGTGAGCCACCACACCCGGCACTCCTAGGTGGGTTTTATAAATGCCAAATTTCAAGTCTCAAACCAGGTTGTGTGATTAAGAGAGGAGAGAGAAACACATATAGTTTGTGGCAAAAATATGGTCCGGGGCTCTGTTTTATGTTGTTTCTCATTCAGATGGAGGGGGAAAGAAGCAGTTTCTTAATGGCTGATGTCTGCATGTGTCTAAAATGGAAATACCCACGCTCCTACTTTTCTGCACTTTGCCCCTTTCCCCCGTGTTGATGCTAGTAATTGCTCTGAAGCCAGTAAGTGTGATGTTAAGCTGTCAAAGTAACTCAGTGAAAAAAGGTCACCATGTTCTCTGCAAATGTTAAGTGTGAACTAACTACATAATGATAAAAACACCTTAGCTACCAGATCATCCTTGTGTTCGCTCCACGTTGAGTTTTACTTGTGGGTGAGTGGGATGCTATGAAAATCACAACCTTCACCAAACGGCTTGGAAATCATTTTTTCACGTGTGATTTCATTTGGAACGCCTAACAGCTGGGTGGTCACCATTGGGTTATCAGACCCATTTTTGAGACAGTAAGAGCGAGAGTTGGGCAGTACATGTCCCTGGTGCCTGCACTTGGCACACTTAGAGAGTGGCCAGATGTCATCATCTAATTCCCACCCAGCACGAACACAGCAGTGTGCATCGGAGATTGCGATCCAGTCCTGGGTAAGGCCTTTGTGTGGCTTAGCAGAACAGAAATCCAGTCCCATAGCTTTTATAAATCAAAGGCGTTCTTTGGAGCACAGTTTCTGCAGAAGTTGGTGTTGGCTGTCCCGTTTCATCAGGCGCTGTGTGAGAGGCTAGGCCGGCTCCCTTGAGACTTGAGGTGATGGTTCACCGCGACTGGTGTCCTCCTTCCTTAAACAGTCCTCACAGCTTAGGGGACAGCGAGGAGAGGAAGAAAGGGTCTTCCCCATTCAGAGCTCCTCACGCCCTTCACACTTTTGCTCCGTGCGCCGCCCCTGTCGCCCTGCGGCGATGCTGAGAGCTCTGGAGGTCAGCGTGACAGGTATGTGTCTGCCGCCGCAGGGTGACGCCCCTTCTCTTTACCAGCCTGCGCTTGTGATTGCCCTGTTTTCTTGGGCTGATGAAACAGGCTTTCTTCTTAAGTCTATTCTCATCTTACACATATCTGAGACATAAAAATCCCCATTTTTTTCTTAGCACCCTCTACTGCCTATATTTTGGTGACCCCATTATATATTGCAAACTGGATATATATATATATATATATATATATATATATATATATATATATATATATAAAATCTTGAGAAATACTAGCTAGGTCAGAACTGCAAGCGGTCGCTGAGAATCTCTCTGTGTCCTGCTTTTTCCGAGTGACCAGCTGATCTCTGGAGAGCAGGACACCGGGAAAGGTAGCGTCCTTGGTAGCGCTGGAGGGTCCCGCCTTCCGGCTGCTCTCATTACGGAATATGCCTAACGCCCCAGGCCTGCTCAGGAAGCCACTTAGAAGATTGCTGGGGGACTCCTGCTGTTACACTTAGTGGAGTTTCTGTCCTTTTTCTCCAAGTTATCCCCTTATTAGAGAATCTTGTAAAACCAGGAGGAAGGCGCGGTGAATTTTCTGGCTAGCTAGCAGTCCTTCTGCCTCTCATTAAGGCCTTGCGCTCAGCGTGTTCTGTGATGTGAACTTGTGAACTCGGTGCGCTCACTTCACCATCTTTGCGGAATCAGCACTTAAAGATATCAAGGACCCGACAGCAGCAGCCGGGCTCTCGGGAGGCAGGAACAAAAGCACAGCCCCATTATACTCTCCTGTCTGCTTGTTGCTTTCTGCTGCTCACAGCTGATGGCATTTCAAGGAATAGGAATTGGACTATGGGATGCATTCTTACCCACCCTTGAGTCCCATGTATCATGGGTGAGGAGAACCCTTTTGGTTTCTGAGATGAATCCTGAGCACTTAGCAACAGGGAACTGGGTTTTACAAATCAGTTATGCTTTGAGTCGGGAGAAAAACCCTCAGGATTACAGAGTTGAAGACAGTCAATACAGGGCAATTAGGGATAAAGCAAAATAGGGGGCAGGACGGGGAAGGATTCCAGCATAGGGTAGTTCTGAGGACCTGTCTACCGTGGTGATGGAAATGGTGGGGGTTGTTGAGGGGCATGCATAGGGTGGGGAAGCGCATTGCCCCAGACCCTTGCTCACTCTGGCTCATGTGACAATCCTGGACAAGGCTCCTAGTTTCCATCCGTATGAGCCACTTGCCATTGCTGTGACCAAAATGTCTGCTACCTGCACCTTAAAGAAGGAGAGGTTTATTTCACAGGTTCAGTGTGGAAGAAGGGCCTAGTGGAAGAGAGCTGCTCATGGCAGCCAGGAAGCAGAGGGAGAGGAGAGGAGAGGAGCTGGGGAGGAGCGTATCCTCCAGAGCACGTACCCCTGACACACCTCCCAACAGCACATTCAGCTGTGCTGAACTTTTAGAGAAAGTCCAGTCCACTGATGAGCATAGCGCCCCCTGACCCAGTCGCCTTCCAAAAGCCTCATCTCTGAAAACAAGACTCTTGGGAGACATTCTAGATCTAAGCCATGACACCAGTCCTGTCTTCCTGGTTCAGCCTGTGGGATGAACATGGTATTACTATGATTGTAAGACTTGCTGCTGTTGACTCTAATTATATCAGGGATCATCTAACTAGGCCGCTGGCCAAATTTAGTCCTTTGTCAGTTTTTCTGTAAATAAAATGTCACTGAAACACAGTCAGCCCCATTCATTGGTTTAGGTGTTGGTTATAACTGCTTTCACATAACCACAATGTAGCAGATGCAAAGCCTAAAATATTTACTCTCTGGTCTTTTATGGAAAAAAAATCGTGCTGAACGCTGGCAGAGGACAATGCACTAAGTGGACTTACCTCAAATTGCTCCCAAACTTAGTCACTAGTGGAAAACAGCCATGTCTTTGCTGATGGATTCTACTGGTCGGGACAAGGCACATCAGGGATGCTATATCTCTGCTTTGTGATGTTCGATGTCTGAGCTGGAAGATTCAAGCATGCAGAGTGTCAAAAGTTGGGAGCTCTATAGGTATCTCTATGTGATCTGTTCATGTGATCTGACAGATGGCTTATCTGCTAGCTTAGGGATCCAGAGGTGTGTGTGTGTGCGTGAGAGAGAGACAGAGACAGAGACAGAGACAGAGACAGAGACAGAGAGGGGGTACCAGTCTAGAAGTTGTGTAGTTTCACTCAATCACATTCTGTTGGTTGTAGCATCACAAATTTCTCCCCTATTTCAAGGGGGAGGCATTGCAGACCCCACATCTCATTTGAGGAATGTTGTACAAGTTGCATATAAGTGTATATCTCCATCATTGGAAAATCTGCATGTGGATTAAGACCCTCATCCCAGAAAATCTCTGCTTCTGACTTAGTCTCCATCACTATCTTTCTTTGTTACCCACATACCTGCGCACAGGTCATCTGGCCTCTGCCCACTTTGCCTATAGGACCTGCCCCTTACAGCCTGGCTTAGACACCAGGTCCCACTGCCTTCCTTGAAAACTTTGGATACTCCCTCAATTCTTAGCTAGTTGTCACAATCCTCAGCCTCTTGGCTTCTGCTCATAGCTCACATCACTCTTACCCCCCAGACTTTTCCTGAAAATGTCACGGGGGTCCTCAGTAGTGTTTGTAGACCCCAATACACAGTGTTCTTTCTCATCTGAGGCCTTCTGCCTCCAGGTACATCAGATTTGTTTTCTCACAGTCACACCCTCTATGGTCAAACTCAAGTTTCATCTCTCCCCTAATCCCTTCCCAACCTTTCTGTCCAGGTGTCTCTTCAGGTCGTGGATGTGGCTGGGTGCTGTGCTGTCTTGAGGAGCCTGACTCTTTATGTTCATCTTGCCCTTACGGCAAGTAGCACTGCATGATGTTGTTCTGCATGGTATATTTTCCTCTTTAGGTTTCTTGTGAGTGACTTCAAAGCCAAATAAATATATTAGCCCTTCCAGTGGGGTTTTAAAATTCACCTGGGTTTATCTAATATGAACAATAAATAAAGAAAATGGGTACTTGTTTCATTCATCTGAAAAGTTTTAGATTCTTATAAGAAATAAATGTAACACCTAAACAAGATACTAAATTTTTGCTTTCCTCAAGTGCCTTTGCCTAGTACAACACTATAAAATACATGTTTAGCAAGTAAAACTCAAAGATAAAGGACAAGAATAAAGAGAAAAATTGAAGTAAAGAGACAGGACTGAATTTGTCTTAAATGACTGAGATAATCTTACGTCCTCCTTTGGATCCAGCTTACCTGGAAGAAAACAGCAAGAAACCTCCCTGAAGAGCTTTCTCCCCAGACCCTGTGAATTTGTCTATAGGTGTGTGTTAGGAAAGCCATGCTGAACATTTGCCAAAAGAGGGTGCTCATCTTTGTGTGGATCCTAAAACATTAATCCACCTCGCATTCTTTTAGATATATTTCCGTTAAAGTTAGCAAGCAATCCTTCATGGAAGTCAAAGATCTTTTCTTCCTACATATTTGCATGTGCGTGCACAGACACACACACACACACACACACACACCATTTTGGTCTGGTTTGCCATTTCTGTGACTGGTATGTAATAGTTTCTCCTTAGATCACTCACAATTCATTAAGGGGTTGCTCAGTTTATTAGGAACCAATCATGCATTTATACGTTCTTTTATCTGAAGTGCACTTTTAAATGTTAGACCATACACTAATCAAGTTGAACATGATAATGAGTGCACATTCACGTTGTTAGGGTAAATGACCCAGTGCACTTAGAGTGAAGATGTATTTGAACTACAGTTTGCACTTTTCATTGCAATATTGAGCCAGCCCAGCAAGGGTTAGGATGCTGTTGGCAGCTGCCTCGGGAGGGTTCGATAGCTCCGCACTTAGAGCAGGAACTTCCTTACTGAGCTGTTGCTTCGGTTTCCGTTATCCTGTGAAAATACGGCAGGACAGGGGGCAAAACTTGGGACAAACAAAGTTGAATTTGGTGGATTGACAAAGGATCATGTTTTAGTAATTTCTCAGTCGTGGTAAAAGGAGCAGATATGTGGATAGTGGCTGAGATTTTAAAATAAGGTGTGTTGATGTTTGGGACATGTTTTGAGAGGATGCTGATTTTGAGGGGAATTGCTTCCAAAACAACAATGAAAGGCTTGCCTGGGCTACATAGTGAGCTCAGAGCCAGCCTGAACTACAAAGCGAGACCCTGTCTCAAAAAAACAAAAAACAAAAAACAATGAAGCCACATGATCAGGAAGTACTCAAAAAAGGCCAAAGATTGCGTATTCCTCCGTGTTGGCTCTGCCTGGGTCTACTCCCTACACTGTGTTGTGTGCTAGAATTGCAACTCAGATTCAAACCAATGAGGGGAGAGAACCAGGCTGCTGTGAGAGAAAGGAAGGGGTGCTCAGGACCCCGTTTTTCTTCTGTTTTGTGAACAATGTGCTGAGCAAATGTATCAGAGAAGTTAGAGACAGTCTGCAAATCTGAGAAAATGTGTCCGGGTGTCAAAGTCCCCCAGTCCGGACAAGAATAAATGTAGGTTTTCTCTGAGTTGATGAAAGTCACCTGCCATGTTATTGCTTGATAGCTGGACATACAGAAATTCAAAGGAGTAGCTTATTTGCTGAAGAGCAGTAGCACTTTGTAAGTATTTTGGGGAAGAGATCTGGGCACGCTGAGCCTCATAAAGAAAACATCAGAAAAAGCACCCCGAGCCATGCCGTTTGTCACATATCCCACCCTAATGAATGCATAGGTCTCTAATACACCCTGCGGAGCCTTCTGATGTTCTAGGAGAGAAGGAGAGAATCCGATCCCTTCTCCTCCATGTAACACCATTTTGTTTATTTGCTTGCACAAAAGACGAACAGTTGACTAATCAACTTATGTGACAGTTTAAGCACAAGGCACATTTCAGTTTGAGAATGACTCAGTTTTACTGCATAAATGCTTATTGAACCAGGCGATGAAGACAAAGAGGAAGAGACTGTGGTGTGTGTGTTGGGGGGGGGGGGATCAGAGAGAGGAGAGGAAGAAAGAATGGGGCTCATTTTCACACTAGGGAGCTTCTGGAACTAGTCTCTTGCCTTGTCTCTGCCTTGTCATGTAATTACCATCACCAGGTAATACTTACTGAGCACCCCGGTGAGCTCAGCTCTGCTGACCATTTTGTACTTACTTAAAACATCCTAATCATTGCGCGGTAGACGCTTATGAGCTGCTGAAGAGCTGACAGATCGGGGCTCCAGAGGAGGAATGCCGGGCAGCTGTGGGCTGCTTGGCGGATGGGACCCACATCCAGCTGTGAGCCGGCTTGAGCTCTGCTTCAGGGTCGGTTCCCCGGGCCTCCCTCCGGGGAACTGCGCCTCCGTCTCTGAGGCTCCTTTAACTTTCTTTTTCCATTATTCTAATTTATTACTTTTCGTTTTATGAACACACCAAAAACATTTGATGATTAACCAAGGATGTTTTTGTAAGTATGTCATTTAAAATATAAGTTCATGTATTCTCTCCTGTAGACTTCACATGAAGGCACAGATAACGATTGGATTTCTCATCAGCCGAGAGAGGTGAGGTGGCCTGGCCCCTACAGGCGCTGGCCCTGGGGTCCCCAGAGCTGCGAGTGTGACTGCTGAGCTGCGCCGTCTCTCTTTTGTCTTGCCCTTCAGGAGCGTCATTTATTGTGTACTTTACCAAAAAAAATAAGATAAAATAACATAGTTGAAATACTTCCCCTCTGGGCTTCGGCACTTAGTTTCAATATTTGATTTCCTCGGACTTCCTTGTCAGTTTCACTAGCCATCAGTTCTAACACAAAAATGTCATTTGCACAACCCCTTTAATTCCTGAAAATTATCTAGGTCACTAAGTGTGTCAGGTATCATATTTTAGAACTAATTTTTCCCAAAGCAAAAATCATATATCAGAATTGCCACTGGTGATAAATCTGACCCAGACCGTCTACCTTCTTAGCTAGCAGTTCATCATTACATAGAAAATATTTTCTTCTTTCCTAACTTTTAGCCACCAGTTGGGCTTGTTTCCTACCATTGCATATTTATTGAAATTGTTGTCTGGAAAAGAACCAACCTTATTTATTTATATATTTATAAAACTATAATAAATAAATCTGCCTTGAAAGCTTCTGATATCTTGGTTTATATAAAATTCCATCATTTTATCCCTTAAATTTTAGGAATTTTTGGAAAAAAAAAAGCAGAATAGAACCTTTGTTCTAGTATAAGAAATGTTTTTTATAATTTCTCCAAACTGTGTCTTCTGCTCCTGTTAACAAAATAACTAGCTTATCTTCTGTAGCTCCCTGGTTCCTATGATACCGTTCTACACTCAGCCCTGAATGGATAGATAAGCACATATATTTTTACCATAATAAAGCCAGAATTTCTATCAGCTTTCTTGATGAGTAGTTGGTTCATCATAAATTACACAATGTTGAGGAGTATGGTCCAGTGCTGTGGTTCTAGACAGACACTGACGTTTTCCTCTTCCTTCTCCTTTTCCCCTTCCTCTCCTGTCTTTTACTTTTTTCTCTTTTTATGGATAGTGAATGGCTCATTTCATTTACTCAAAATACTATCCTTTCTCAGCTTTATATTTTTGTCAAAAATCAGTTATTGATATATGGGTAGGCCTATTTGCAATTCCTATTGTATTGGCGAATTTGTTATGTTTATACCAATACTACACTGTCTTTACTTTGTCTCTATAATATAGTTTGAAATCAAGCAGTGTTAGCCCTCCAGTTTTCTTTTGCAGAGTAACTCTAGCTATCTGGGTCCTTTGCATTTCTAGTCTCAATGTAAATTTTGTAATTAGCTGGAAAATTTCTACTTAAAAGGCTGTTGGGATTTTAATTTGGATTACTTTCAATCTTCAAGTAAACTTCAGGCAAGCTGTCCTTTTAACAATGTTGAATCTTCTGTTCCAGGAACATGGCATTTCTCTCAAGTTCTTGGCCAGGTATGGTGGCACACGGTTGTAATTCCAGCACTGTGAGATGCTGAGACAGGAGGATCACAAGTTTGAGTCCAGCCTGGGAAACTTAGTCATTCAGAGAACCTTTCTAAAATTTTAAAATTTTAAAAAGAGCTGGTAGGGCCGGAGGGTTAGCTCAGTGGTTCCGGCGCCTGCCTTGCAAGCGCAAGGTCCTAAGTTCGATCCCTGGTTACCACATATAATGCTGGGCATGGAGACATGCCCACCAACAATCAACACCGCATACCACAATGCCGGATGTGGTGGCTCACACCTGTAATCCCAGCACTCGGGAGGCAGAGACAGGAGGATTGCTGAGTTCGCGGCGGCTTGCCTGGGCACCATAGTGAGCTCAGGGCCAGCCTGAACTACAAAGTGAGACCCTGTCTCAAAAAAAAAAAAAAAAAAAAAAAGAGCTGGTATGTGGCTCTTACTAGAAAAAAAGAAAAAAAAATAGGTCTTTCAATTTTTCTTAGCAGGGCTTTACAGTTTTTATTGCACAGGTCTTTCATTTTTTTTTTTTCAGGTGTGCTTTCAGTCTATTAGAAATGGTATGCTTAAAATCTTTCAATTTCTGGTCCTTTTCTAGCATTAGAAGTATTGATTTTTGCATATTGATCATGAACTTTGCAACTGTATAAATTCACTTATTAGTTCTAGTAACTTTTAGACTTGTCTTTTTGACAATACATCGGCAAACAAAAACAATTTTATTTTTATTCTTCTAATTGGAAGACCTTTTTATTTCTTTCTTGTCTACACTGGTTGGAATCTTCACTGCACTGTTGAGTACTGGGAGTGAAGGTCGATATCTTGTGTTCTTGACCTCAGGAGGAAAGCATTGTCTTTTACCATTAAGGAGAGATGTGAGATTACCATTAGTGTGGATGTGTGTTCTACATAGGCACCCCTCATTGGGCTGAGGAATCTCACTTTTGAGTTTGCTGAGAATTTCAAGAACGGATGCTAAATTTTATCCAATGTTTTGTCTATATTATTGAGATGACTTTTTTTTTTTTGAGACAGGGTCTCGCTTTGTAATTCAGGCTGGTCCTGAGCTCACTATGTAACCCAAGCAAGCCTCCAACTCAGCAATCCTCCTGCCTCTGCCTCCTGAGTGCTGGGATTTCAGGTTTGAGCCACCACGCCCAGTATTGTTGTATATGGTTACCAGGATCGAACCAGGGACCTTGTACTTGCTAGGTAGGTGCTGGAACCACCAAGCTAAATCTCCAGCCCTATTGAGATGATTTTATAGTTTATCTTTTTATAAGTTATTAATAACATGAATAATATTCATTGATTTTCATGCCTGAGTCATGATGTACTATTATATTTATTAATGTTGCAATTGACTTGCTGATATTTTTATCATTTTTAGATGTGTGTCCATGAAGGTTATTTGTAGTTTTCTTAAAGTAACTTTGTCTGATTTTGATATCAGAGTAATGCTGCTCTAATAGGGTATGTTTGAAAGCTTTTGCTTCTGTGGAAGTTTGTTTAGCCTCAGTATTATAGCTTCTTTAGATATTTGGTAGAATCTACCTATAAACCTGTCTGGACCTGGAGTTTTCTTTGTTGTAAGACTTTAAATTTCAAGTTCAGTATCTTTAATAGATATGAAGCTACTTAAGTTATGTATTTCTTCTTGAGTGAACTTTGATTATGTCTATAAGGAAGTTTTCTAGTTTTTAGGTTGTCGACTTATTGGCATGAAATTGTTTGCAGCATTCCCTTATCTCTTTCAGTAGGATATGTGTCAAAGTCACTATTCTGTGAATTTTGGTAACTTGTGTCTTTATGTTCTGCTTTTTCTTGAACAATCTGGCTAGAGATTATATTTGGTTCTGAGATCAGACAAAACCTAGGTACAAGATGTTATGGCTGTAGACAGGAATATATATATATATATATATATATATATATATATATATATATATATATATATATATATATATTAGCAACTCTGAGGACTGAACTCAAGGGCTTGAGCATGCTAGACAAGCAGAGACTATCAAATTTTTTTTTCAAAAAATCATCTTTTAGATTCTTTGTCTTTTCCTTTTGTGTGTGTTTTCTTGTTTTTTTTTTTCCTGCTCTGATCTGTATTTGTTTTGCTTCTTATTCATCTGCTCTTATTTTCAGTTTCCTAAATTTCATAACTTCCTAAGTTGTGTTTTTATTTTCATTTTAGTTCAGAATATCTTATGATTTCATTTTTGATTGCTTCTTGATCTATAGATTCTTTAGAAGTACATTATTAGTTTCCAAATATTTGTAGATGTTCCAGAAATCTTTTTTAGTATTGATTTCCAATTTAATTAGAATATAGTCAGAGGTCAAGAGATACGATTTTCACCCCCTCATCAAATTCATATACTAAAATCTTAATGCCAGACACTATGGTATCAGAAGATGGGGCCTTTGGGAGGTAGCTTGGTCATGAGGATGAAGCCCCCATGAGTCAGACAAAGGCTTTATAAAAGAAAGGCCTTTGCATCCTGCATGTTGTTAGGGCAGTGAGAAGCTGCTACTGATGCATCCAGGCACGGTAGGCTCTCATCAGACACAGAATAAGGCCAGCCCCAGGATCTGAGACTTCCTAGCCTCCAGAAGTGTAAGAAATACATTTCCATTGTTTACAAGCCACTTTGTTTATGATATGTTGTTATAGCAGCCTGAACAGTCTAGGGCAGTTTGTCTCTGTAACCGTTCCACATACACTTGAAAAGAATGAATATTCTGCTGCCAGTGGGTGGAATGGTTTCTAAACATTGATTAGGTCTAGTTGGTTGATAGTGTTGTTAAGCAATTTTATATCCTTATTGATTTCCTGTCTGCTTGTTCTATTATTGAGAGAAGGCAGTTGAAATCTCTGAGTGTAATTGTAGATTTGTTTCCTTCTTCTTCAGGTTATTCAGTTTTTGTCCTATGGACATTGCAAGTATTTAATTATGGATTAATTAAACAGGACATAAACACATAAAATTTTCGTACCTTTTAGTGAATTCTGGATCATCATGACATGTAGATCCTGAAAATACATTCTTTGCTCTGAACTCTACATGGACTGATATTAAATATAGCCACTTCTGCTTTCTTTGCAGTTCTGGGAGCTACAAGTCCATAATCAAGGTGTCCTCATTTGTTCTTTCCCTTTAAAAATGTATATCATGTTGTTATGGTTCGAATAGTTCATGTGTTTAAATTTCATTCCTGTTATGAGTCAATAAGAGGATGGAAACTTGGCTCAACTATGGTGTCTAGCATGGGGCCTCTGGAAGAAGACAAGTTATAAGTTGATCCAGGTAGAAGCATTCCATTCCTACAATGGAATACTGTTTGCTTTATAAGGAGAGGGAAAGAGACCATAATAGATATGTGTATTAGTCTCTTTCTCACTGTTGGAGAAAACTGCCTGACCCTTGTAAATTAGGGCAAAGAGGTTTATTTTGGCTCATGCTTTTACAGTGTGCAGTCCACAATCAGCTGGCTCCAAGACAGAAGGGGCATGACAAAGGAGCAATGCGGAGGGACACTGCTCAGTGCGAGGCAATCAGGAAACAGGGGGTGTGGAACAGGAGAAGGGATCGGGACAAAAATACACTCATCCATGTCACATCACCTCCATTCAGGCCGCACCGGCCAAAAGCACATTCAGCCATGGATTCATCAACGGATGACTCCACCAATGAGATCAGCGTCTTCATGAAACCATCACTTCCCAAAAGGCCCACCTCTGAACAGCTGAGGCTCTTGGAAGACCTCTCAGACCCAAATTACATTGACAGGCAGGTGTGCAATCCTTGTCTCTTGCCCTGTGATACTCTAGATCTCTCGAGGATTCACTAGCAAGAAGGCCTTCACAGAGCCGCTGCTAAGTTCTGTGGAGTTTCACCCTCTTATTAAGCCTCTTTAAGAAGTTAACCTGCCTTCTGTATTTTGTTATAGAAACAAAAAACAAGCTAATACAACTGTAGACAGTTCATTAGGTCTTGCTTTAAGAAAAAGAAATATACACACTCTCAGACAACCTTTTATTTCTGGGGTTTTATAAAGAATTTTTCCCCTTTATTGAATTTATTGGCACACTTTAGGTATACATTATGATCACATTCATCATTGAGAATTTGTACCTGGACCTGATACATTTTGATTCTCATTTTTCCCATTCTCCTGCCCTCCCTACAACATCTACCCCCTTATATACATAAGCTTTTGTTTCCCTTTTTGTTTTACCATCAAATTTTTTCTTTCCCTTCTTTGCCTTATCCTGTCCCCTACCATTTCCCTTTGAACATTTTCTTCCTGTAATGCCTATCATACATGGTGGACCTCATTTACACCTTCTGTTTCTCATACTAGAGAAAGAATACAGCATTTACATATTTTACTTATGAGTATGGCCTCAGGGTACATTCTTTTTTTTTTTTTTTTTTTGAGACAGTGTCTCGCTTTGTAGTTCAGGCTGGCCCTGAGCTCACTACGGAGCTCAGGCAAGCCGCCGCGAACTCAGCAATCCTCTTGTCTCTGCCTCCCGAGTGCTGGGATTACAGGCGTGAGCCACCATGTCTGGCATTGTGGTGTTGATTGTTGGTGGGCGTGTCTCCATGCCCAGCATTGTATGTGGTCACCGGGGATTGAACTCAGGACCTTGCGCTTGCGAGGCAGGCGCCGGAACCACGGAGCTAACCCTCAGGCCCCATCAAATATCTTTTTAAAAGTCTTTGAAAGGTATGTAAATAATAAGGAAAATACCTTATATGCTATTTACCATCTTTTGTTCTTTTCATTGCTTCACATAGATCCATACTTCCATCTAGAATCACTTTCACTGTGCCTAAAATACTTTTTAAAACTTATTTTTAATAGAACAAGTTTGCTGGAATTATTTCAGATCTATGTTTGAAAATGCCTTTACTTGGTCTTAATTTTTAAAGAGATTATTGCTGCACATAGAATCTAAATTGATGTCTTTTTTCTCTTCAGTACTTACAGCTGTTTCTCTACTCATTTGCATAACTTCCACAGGAAAGCTGCAATCCTAATCTTTGCTCCTCTGCAATATTTCTTCTTTAACATTTTTCTGGTTTCCTTTAAGATTTTCTTTTTTGTCGCTAGTTTTCAACAATTTGATTATTCAGTGTTTCACTGTACTTTTATTTAAGTATTTGTGGCTTGTTGAGTTTCTTGGTTCTGTGTATGTGTAGTTTTCATAAAATATGAAACACTTTAATACTTTTTAACCATGATGTGTTCAAATACTTTTTCTGTCTGTGTCTCTCTTCTCCTTGGTACTCCAGTTACTTGAGGCTGATGCAAAGCAGGGTTCTGTGTTTTAGGTTATCTTTTCACTCCATGTTTCATTTTTGATTGTTTTATTATATGTCATCAAATTCACTGATCCTTTCTTTTGCGATGTATGCTGTGCCATTTATCCCATCTAGTATTTCTGGGGTTTTTGTTTGTTTTGATTTTTACAATCTATATTTAAACCTCCAAAGTTTTGTCAGGGTCTTTTTGTGTCTTCCATGTCTTCATAACTTTTTCAACATATGAAGCACAGTTATGAGAACACGTTTAGGGTCCTTATCTATCGCTTTTAACACTTGTGCCAGCTCTAGACCAGTTTTTTTTTTTTTTGGATCTAATTTTGTGCATGTGAAGAGTGAACATTCTTCAAAGGGGATCAGTTGATTTCTTACCTCATTATGAATTGCACTCCTCTCTTTGCATGCCTGGTAATTTTAATTAGATGCCAGACATTCTGAGTGTGTGGAGTATTTTGTTCTTTCTATGAAAATGTTATTAAGCTTTGATTGTGACATAGTTAAGTTACTTGGAAACAGTTTGATCTTCTGGGACTTGCTGTTCAGGTTTATCAGGCAGAATTGGAGCGGTGCTCAGCGTAGGGCAAATGATTCCCTTTTACTGGAGGCCCTTTTGTGCACTATCCCCAAAGCCTGTGTGCGTACAGGGAGGCGGAGCGTGCCTGCGGATTACAGGCCCTGTTCCTGACTCTGCTAATGTGCCAGGATGGTCGTCTTTGTGAGTGGCCACCCCAGGGCCTCTCTGGGGTCCTCAGCTGCACGCGCCGCTCAGTTCTGAGCTGAACATGCCCGGGAGACCCTCGCCATCTGCAGAGCTCACTTACCCTCCGTGCTCTTCCTGCAGTCTCATCTCGGCGTCCTGTCCTCTTTCTCCTCTGTCACTCAGGGCCCCGTCTGTCCGCACCTGCGTGTGTCCTCGAACTGCAGCCCAGGAGCTCCTGGGCGTGACTCAGACCCTCTCGGGGCTCACTTCATCTCCTTTCCATTTCTGGAAGGTCGCCATTCTTCACTGAGGTACACACACTCTCTTGAAGATCATTTTCCATATATTTTTTCCATTGCTTACTTGTTTCTGACGGGAGGATAAATTTGATTAATAATACTTCATCTCAGCCAGAAGTAGAATTCTCTCACATTATTTTTATAATCCGATGTTATTCACTTCAGGATGTGTTTTGGCATCAATAAATAACTGCCACAGTATTATTTTCAATGGCCGCATAGGATTCTACCATTTGGAAAGACCAGAATTTTTTTAGATAGTCTCTGATTATTGAAGCTGTATA
This sequence comes from Thryonomys swinderianus, assembly GCA_004025085.1. NCBI lineage: Eukaryota > Metazoa > Chordata > Mammalia > Rodentia > Thryonomyidae > Thryonomys > Thryonomys swinderianus. The sequence goes on along the minus strand of PVIC010004317.1, from coordinate 46,627 downwards.
TTGACTCCCATGTTTCTGTCATTACAAACAATGCTAGAATAAACATTTATGAAGCTAAATATTTATAAACTTCCCCACAAATTTCCTTAAGAGGAATTCTCACTAATGAATATCCTGAGTAAAAGTTGCACACATCTCTGATGATGAATTTTACATATTCAGTCAGACTTCCTTCCAGAGAGTTTGTGTATTTCTTTTGGATTGTTTTCCTTTGCTCTTCCCTCACGCATTTGTTAACATATCTGCCCCTTTTCTCTTTCCCTTAGTTTAGTCTTTGCCTGAAATTTTCATTGCTCATTGTATTTTCTTAGAAAATCTTACAACTTTTATTTTCTTATAAAAGGAAGGGCAGGCCACATAGATGGAAAAGGTGACATGACTCAGCCCGCTCCCCTGGCCCCCAGAATGTAGCCCCTTTAAGATCCTGCTGTCCCCAGCTGGTGTCTGCTTACTGGCTCTGCCCTCCCACAGTTCTCTCTTCTAGGTTCAGGCCTCAGGGCTCCACCGGAGAAAAGCTTCCTACCCTGGGAAAGCAGCGCAGAGGCCGATACTCCTGGAGCGAGGCAGATGCTGGCCATAGCAAGAACAGTGTTTGGTGCTTCAGAATCAGACTTGCTTGGAGTGACTATTTGATTTTATTTTTACTTTTCAAATGTTTTGTCTTTGCTATGACTCCTGTCTCCAGAATGTGCTATGACTAAATTTTCACATTGCAAGTCTCTGGGTAAGACAAAGAGCCCTAGGAGAGGCTCCTACCTCCCTTCTACTGAGCAGAAAGACTGAATTTTTGACAGCTGTTACAAAAAAAGATGAGATCAAGAGTCACTAAGGCAAAAAACATGTGGAAAAATCCTGGAATGAAGGATTGATGATGGGGCCTCACACGCAGGAAAATTCTCTGGGCACTAGATTTTTAAATCCACCAGTAAATGCTAATGGGACAACTCGAGCAAATTGTTGCTTTCTTTTTGAAAACTACAGAACCTACATGTGCTCGTGAGAGCCACATTGTAAGATACTACATGGCTTTAGAAATTATAATGGAAAGAAGAAGGATTCTCATTTATTTACGTTTGTAACAATTAATGGAAAAACAACTGATGAATTTTTATTCCTGGTTGCAAGGCATATATGCATTTTGTGGCAGGTTCTGGAGCAGCTGGTTCAAGATGCAATAGGGCTGTAGGAAAAATAGGTAAGAACTGTGTTTGGAATCAGGCTATGTGGACCTGATTTCCATCTCTGCTCTCAGAGCCACATGACTTGGACAAGTCACTCAGCCAGTTTAACCGTAGTTTATCTGTGACACGAGGACTTCACTGCCATCAGAGATTGTTGCAGGGAATAAGAGAGGTAATATGTAAAGCACAGGAATATAGATGGTGTCCCTTTTTGCAGATTGAAGATGCTATTCATGATGTCACATGATGGTCACCCATAATCTTTATCACTGTGCGCAGACCAAGCACTTGATAAAATGCTACTTACTGTAAGTAAGGTAGCAAATTGATGCATTTGCTTTAGGCCCGTCTCAGCCACCTTGTCCTTGCTGGGACACAACAGCCAACACCCACAGTTTAAAGGAGGAAAGATTCAACTTAGTTTTTAATCATTTCCATCTAAGTGGCACAGTGGAAGGTCTGGGTGGAGGGAAGCTCCTCACATTAAAGCAGCCAGGAAGCAGAAAGACAGCAAAGGCAGGAGGAGCCAGGGAGGGAGGTGACCCTCTGAGGTCACGCTGCAGTGACCCACCTCCAGCCAGGCCCACCTCCTCACAGCAAGCTGTGGTGCCCTCATGATCCAGTCACTTGCCAAATCAGTGCAGGCAGCTATCAGGGCAATCGGCTTGAATCGGTGGTGGTGTCTACACTATGGAAATCTGCAAATACAAGGTAAAGTTGAATTTATCATTTTGTTCATTGCCCAAGTTTAATGTTAATAACACAGATTAAATTTAAAAAGTGTCTTGTCTGTAGGCATTACATTGTAAGTAGCACAAATAAGAGAAAATATTATTCCAATTTTTTTTTGTTTTGTTTTTTGGAGACAGGGTCTCGCTTTGTAGTTCCAGCTGGCCCTCAGCTCACTATATAGGTCAGGCAAGCCTTGAACTCAGCAATCCTCCTGCCTCTGCCTCCCGAGTGCTGGGATTACAGGCGTGAGCCACCACGTCCGGCATTGTGGTATGTGGTGTTGATTGTTGGTGGGCGTGAGTCTCCACGCCCAGCATTATATGTGGTTACTGGGGATCGAACTCAGGACCTTGCGCTTTGCGAGGCAGGCGCCGGAACTACTGAGCTAACCCTCCAGCCCCAAACCAGTTCGTTCTTTATGGATGTAAATGCTTTGCTTTATCAGTGAGAACTAGAAGGTTACAGAATTGCTTTGATTCTTTTTCTTGGTCTTTCTGTTTTCTCCCATTTCTTCCCCTGTGCCAAATTTTAATTGCTGCCACAGTGGCAAAATGGCACAAGAGTTTTGGCCGCTACAAGTGGCCTTGTTGGAATCAGTCAGTTTCTTCACAGCAAGAAGCAGTTTCTATACTTTCCTGGTCTACGTCTCACCCTTTGGGTGGTGCGCACAGGGTCAGACAGCTGAAAACGCAGCCGAGTGGGCCAAGTTCACTCACTTAGAAAAATCCGTACATTTGACACGGAAGGTAGCTGCCACCTCCTGATTTCCTATGGGCTGACAGAGACAGTGGTACATTCAAGACACCTATGTTTTGCCTTGTTTGGAGCTTTTCAGACAAAACTATTGCCTTCTTTAATTTTAACCACCTTGCAAGATTTTTTTTTTTTTTTTTTTTTTTTTTGCTTTTTGGAGACAGGGTCTCGCTTTGTAGTTCAGGCTGGCCCTGAGCTCACTATGGTGCCCAGGCAAGCCGCCGCGAACTCAGCAATCCTCCTGTCTCTGCCTCCCAAGTGCTGGGATCACCTTGCAAGATTTTAATTTTATTGCCCATGCAAGCTAACATCTTCCCTCATTTCTGTTAGTGATCTGTTTTGTACAATGCAGAGGAAGTGCCCAGTGAAAGAAATAAGAGTGTAAATCCACCGTCAGGTTTTAAAAAATTGGTGTTTTTCTCACATCAAAACTATTGCCACACTATTTACTTTTTGCAATTTCAGTTTTGCAGTTATAGTTCTGGTCTTCAAGGCAGAAGTTAGAATCTTGTAGCTGGAGAGGCAGGTCGATGTCATTCCTCCTCATTTATGTCCATGTTGTATTATTTCAACATAATCACACTGGAGTTGGTTGATTAATATTTATAGTATGCCATTTATATTTGAAAATGTGTATATAGATATTAAAATGACCCTAATAACTGCATTTCACTCTATTTTCAGAGGCGAGAAAATATAATATTCTACCATATTGGGTTACAAAAGCTACATAATGTAATATTGCTAGTACATTTATTCAGTACCTAATCTGTACACTGTCAAAAATTCTTCATTGTTATTGGAAAATTAAGGCTGTAACAAGCCTCACATTGGTATATATGTATTGTCTTATATTTCCTGTAGTTAAAGCCAACATAATAAATAATTCATTCTTTCTGTCTGTTAGAGGAACAATTAAAAACAATTGAAGCTATTTACATTATTATTTGAGTTCTGCTAATTACAGAATCATATCTTTTGATAGAGGTTCAAGCACCATCATACCGGCAGCTCAGACTGTCTAGGTAAGACATTCTAAATATTTATTCTGAAGCAGAAAAAGCTTGTTATGTTAAGGGAGGGTCCCTTTGGGAGTTGGCAAAATAGCAGTCTGAAGAGTTTTCCAGGAGATCAGAAGACGCTTGTAGTAGCTAAAATCCCCTTCCAAAGACTATCTAACTGCTCTGCTTGTTATTGCAGAATAACAAATTATCTTGTGGTTTCTGTGGGGAAGGAATGCAGGAAGGGTTTGATCAGGCAGTTACTCTGCAGGTGTGCCATCAGACAGTGGCTGAGCTACCTCCTTCTAATAGGATGTCTGGAACAGCCCAGAGCTGGGCAGGCAATTCCCTCTCTCTGTCCTTGTGGTTTTAGGCTTCTTCCTGTGTTGTCTCCCGGGGGACTAGGTGGGCTTCCTCATGGCTGTGTGGCCTCAGAGCAGCTGGACTGCCTCCATGCAGCTGCGCAGCCAAGTTCCAGTGCTGCCGGAAGGAGGCCAGAGCCACAGGCCTTTTCCAACCTGGCCCCAGAAAGTCATATTTGCCTCATTCTGTTGGTTGCAACCAAGATAAGTGCTCGCCCAAGTTCAAGGTGAAGGAGTGGAAACCATGGTCCCCTTGGGAGTAGTGTCAGGGCCCCGCGCTAACCTGGGACGTGGGATGTATGCTTCGGCACAACAGCCACAGTCCTCCTAAACCGAGAGTGCTGGCAGCTGCATTTCCACGGGGACTCATACTGCCGGAGCCCCGTATAATTTCTGATTGCATCCAAACAGGAAAGCAGGCTTCCAAAGGCGCCTTTGGGCAGCTTCTTCTCATTGGAGAAAAACCAGAGAGGCCACTGTGTTAATGAAAATTTCTATGAATGACCCCATGCGGTACCAACTTTTAATAAGGCTTAAATATGTTTTCAGTTGTTCTCTAGGGAAATAAGGAAAATTTGTGTTTTGGGCACACACTTTTTTTTTTTTTTTTTTTTTTTTTTTTTGCTTTTTTGGAGACAGGGTCTCACTTTGTAGTTCAGGCTGGCCCTGAGCTCACTATGGTGCTCAGGCAAGCCGCCGCGAACTCAGCAATCCTCCTGTCCCTGCCTCCCGAGTGCTGGGATTACAGGCGTGAGCCACCACGTCCAGCATTATATGTGGTAACCGGGGATCGAACTCAGGTCCTTGCGCTTGCAAGGCAGGCACCGGAACCACTGAGCTAACCCTCCGGCCCTGGCACACACATTTTATGGACCTCTTATTATTTCTGCCCTATTTTCCTTCACTATTGATAGTTGCTCTTTTCTCTATGAATTGTGGATACCGGTTTCATAGCAGTGGGTATGAGTTAGGGGGAAATGTACTCATACATGTGTATAAAGATTAAATATGCTATATTTAAAGGCACCTACTATCCATACTCTAACACTTTCCCTTCACTCATCTAGTCATCAAAAATGAGCTACGGCCCTCGGTTGTCTAGAATACAGTTGCTGGAGTTGTCTGAGTCCTGATTTTCTCTGTCCTCTGCAAATACTATTGAGACATTAAGTCAAACACATGTGCCATGATTTATTCACTGACATAAGGTGGAAAACTAGGGTGGCAGCTGGGCCCAGTAGTCCCAGTGACGCGTTGGGGTTGTTAGCTCTCTTACCCCTGGTCTCTTGGTTCTACTTCCGCCTATGAGTGGGCATCTGCCTGCCCTTCATGCCACGGACAGCTCCTTGGCCCTGGCGATGGCCGCCAATATCACTGCATGGCCGTAGCCATGAGGTTTCTGTTCCCCTTGCTTCAGACTGAGAATTCAGTAGGCTCCTCTTGTGTCCTGCGGAGTCAACCCCTGTGGGTTGGACTCACCCAGAGAGGAAGTGACGTGGTGTCCGAGAACCCTAACCTGCCTGTGACAGTGGCTCCCACTCACCTCTGCCTTTCCATTCCAGTTGCGGAGGCCTTCACAGTGGGACAGGTCTTTGCCTTTGATCTCTCTCAACTCCAATTCCCACTACGTCCTTCCTTTTGTCACGCCATCGTTCTTTCTGAAAGCCCCCAGGGGATTCTTGTTCTGTCCACCCGGCACGAAGCCTAGCACCTCTACGCCTACTCCAGTCTGCTCACTGTGCATGCCCTCTCCTACTCCAGCCCCACATGGCTGTCTGTGCCAGTCCCAGGGGCCTAGTTCCTTCCCGCAAATCTTTAGGATGTCTGCCTGGGAAGTGGGCCCTAGGCTCCCCAAACTAGAGTGCCTGGTGGCCTCTGTTTCTGACCTTCCCCCCGAGCCCTGCCTTCCCAGGAAGACTTGTGGAGAGACGGGGACTTCTTAGAGCAGTGTGGCCGCTCTGAGTTTTGTCTTTTCCCTAGGATAAACCCTATCACTCCAGGATTGCTGATCTCTCATTTGCTGTGTCCTTCTTCTTAGCAGTTTTTCAGCTTTTGTATTTGAGTAGTGGAACAAAGGGTCCACGACAGGCACTGCCAGGCCCCAGGAGTGAGCAGGGATGCCAAGGACAAGCAGCCCTGGGGGTCTGGCGGTGCTCTCACCGAAAGAAGATCTGGGTGGTACAGACAGCCCCCGCCCAGGGGAGGCCCCACATACATAACTAGCTGGACTTTGGAGCCAGAGGATGGTATCTCAGACAATTTTACCTTAATTTCCTCTCAAAGCGTGAAACCAAAAAAGGTCAGGGAGGACATTTGACAATGAAAGAGAACACATTGTTAACAATTCTTCATTTAAGTTAGCAAACTTGGATAAGGGATGCTTTGATGGATTTAAATACTCCTTTGGAACATTTTCTTCTGCTATAATAATCCACTCTATTGTGTTATAAAGTAATTATAATCACCACTCAGTGTCCCAAGTCAGAGCAGAAGAAAAGAAATAGTAAGAGCAAAAAGCGTCAGAGAAATATCTTACATACTGGCTTCCTACTAGAAAGCAACATCTCTTTATAGCCCTGTCGGTGGGGCACGTGCTCACAACACTTGGGATCCGATTGTACTGGAAAGATGCCATGTAGAGAGGTGAGGTGGCACGGAAAGAAGAACTCATGTAAAGGAGAGACAAGTGTCGCCGGGCGTGGTGGCTCACGCCTGTCATCCCAGCACTCGGGAGGCAGAGACAGGAGGATTGCTGAGTTCGAGGCTTGCCTGGGCTACATAGGGAGCTCAGGGCCAGCCTGAACTACAAAGCGAGACCCTGTCTCAAAAAAAAAAAAAAAAAAAAAAAAAAGGAGAGACAAGTGTCGCCGTGGTCATGAGAAATGAGTGAGGGCTTCCATGGAAAGCCCCAGTGCCGTGTCGGAGAGTTGTCCGGGACGCCCACTAGTACCATGTCCCTCCTTTTGGGGGAGAATGGATGAAACAGCAGAAGCAACAGCCAGGCCAGAACTTTCACATACTTGGACTTGGACAGAGAGCCAAGTCTTGGGTAAGTCTACTTTTGGTGTAGGAAGTTCAGGAAATTCTGGGGAAGAAACAGAGGCATGTACACCCCAAAGTTTCACAGCCATTTAGGAAGAGAGGACAGCTGTGTGGTTGTGCGATGTGCACACGCGCCTTGCAGGCTGAAACTAACCACAGTGCACCTGTCCCTGCATTACAGCTCTCACAGGGTTTAGGGGACTTATTTTGCATAAATCTCTAAAAGATTATTTTCCTCATGTTGGGCTATTTAATAAAAGTAGTAAATAGGGGAAATCATGAGAGATAGCCTGGGAAATGGGGCACAATAGCCATCCAGGGTGAAACAGAAATGATATACTCAGGCATTAGCCCTGGCAGGCCTCAGAGACCCAAGTAGGTAGTGCAGAAAGGTGGCCCCACATGTCACATCATAAATCTTGTCACATCGAAGCTGTATTAGCTGCTTTCCTGAGACACAGGACTTGACCCCTACAATTTAAAGGAGGAGAGGTTTATTTTGGGTCATAGTTTCAGTAAGTTCAGTCCATGGTCTGCAGGGTCCAAGGCAGAAACAGCATGGCAAAGGACTCGTGGAGGAAAAACTGCTTAATCCATGGTGCCCAGAAAGGTGGGAGGGGAAGAGACAGAGAGAAAGGAGCCAGGGCCAAGAATATACCCTTCAAGGTCTGGCCCCTAGTGGCCAGCCTTTTCCAACAAGGCTCCACCTCTCAGTGGAACAGTGTGGTATGAACCTGTCAGGGGCAGAGTCCACTGACAAGTCTAGCGCCCCCTGGGCCAGTCACCTTCCAAAAGCTCCAGTAGCACCTGAATCAAGAGAGGGGAGCATATTTTGGAAATACAAAAATAGGGGAAAAAAACTACCAGTGGGTACCAGAGTAACAGAGCAAGAACTCCAGGAGCCAGTCTTTGCCTTTGATCTCTCTCGACTCTAGCCGAGCAAGTTTGAATCTTTTAACCACCTATCTACTGTGTGCTTGTTTAGTCTCCCGCAGTCTCAGTTTTCTCTTGTACAAAGTGGGCACAATAGCACCACTCTTTAGAGTTGTTATAATAATATTTGTAAAAGTACTTACAAAAGGGCTGTCCTCTGCAGATGAAGGGCAGCATCTCTCCATGCAGAATGGAGACGGCCCGGGACGCTGCGGTGAGGGGAGCGGAGACTGTGTGTTCCCAGTTAAGGGAAGGCGTCGGAGGTGCGTTTTGGCAAGAAGTCCTCCCTGCTCTCACCTGTCCATAGGCCTTTGTCCCTCACTCGTCTTTCGACTCCTTGGAGCGGAGGAGAGAGAGGAAGGCAGGGCACACTAGATCTCCAGTGAATAGCTGTGTGAAGGAGGAAAACTTCAGGTTCTCTTCCAGTTACAATCATGATTCTGAGTTTATTGGAGGGTGCATTTCAAAATAATACTTCCAACTGCATCAGGCTCTTCACAGCTGTAACATCTCAGGCCAGCCCAGCACAGAGGCCTTCAGCTCCGGGGTGCATGCGAATCAGCAGGTATGGCTGGAAGGACTGAGTGGTGGGCTGGGCATTTTGACTCAGTGACTTAGCATTGTGCCTCTGACACCTGCTTCGGAATCACCTGTGGGTTGTTTACACATGTGCACCTCCTTGGATGATCCTGGTAAACATTCAGGTGTGAAGCCCACTGGAAAAGATTGCTGCAGACGTGGCCTTTTCTGGGGAAGATTAATAGACAAAGAAAGTTAACAAGAGAATCATTGTGCTCTGACAGCCTGGGTGCAGAGAAAATGGATTACAGCAATTCCTCCTTCCCCAGGTCCAGAAAGGCCAACCCCCAGAAGTTAAAACATCAGTCTATTCTTCGTCATTGGAGTCTGACTTAGGAACTCTGATCTAGAGTCCTCCTCTCCTACAACAATCAGGCCACTGTGCCGGAAGTTTCTTTATGGTTTATTTCTTATTTCTTTATTTTTCTTTATTTCATATCAAATAAGTCAAATCAACCTAGGATTAGCCCAGTCAAGAATCATGTGTTATTTATTGATAACTTTAGGTAAGAAGAGCTCATAAAAATTTTCAATACTTGCCCAACTCAAGTGGAAGGTAACTTTATGATGTAATAAACTCTCATTCCCTACCTGGCAGGTAAGGTTGCCTCAGTGCTAACAGATCTTCGCAGTGATCAAATTTGCACTGTTCAACATTTCGAATAAAATTACCATGGTGAAAACCTTTGTGCACAGGCTAATGAGACTTTAAGTGAGATCAACCAGAAGGCAGATCCAATTGCTCACGTAAGGATTAATGTGTAACTCGGGGTCTCTGGTTTCAGCAACAGACTGCTCTATGAGAAAAAGATCAACAGCCCCTCGGGAAAGTGAGCAAGCCATTTGAAAAATATCCTCAGTCTGTTGGAAAATAAAAGAAATGCAAACTCCAAGAGGCTATTTTTCACTTCTTGGATTGGTAACAAGGAAGTGTGACAGACAAGTCACACTTGCCACACTATATGTCTTTGCTGAAAATCTAAATGAGAAAATTATGGAAAGAAGTTTGTCAGTATTTATCAAAAATTTGATTGTGATGGATAAACTAAAAATTTTCACCTTAAAAATTCTTTATTCCTTAGGATATACATGCAGCAATGATCACAGCACTGTTTACAATAGCAAATGACAGGGAGTGATCCAAATGTCCATCGATACACTATAGTTTCAGTACTCTTGGGTTTTTCCCTATACTAGGGAATAGTATTTAACCATTAAAAACAAAGAGCTACATCTGAACTGATATAGGAAAAGCCCTAAGATCTATAGTTAAGTGGTGAGCAAAAGAAATCATCATTTTATCATGCAAGCACTATTTCAGAGGCATGTCAATTAATTATTAAGCCATTTGATAGGAACCATCAATATCCCAGTTTCAGTTTTGAGGAAACTAAAATCCAGAGAGATTCAGTAACTTGTCCAAGGTTATACACTCCTGGACAATAAAGCCAGGATTCAGATCCAAACTTTAGAGTTCATATTGTTAACCACTGGAGCCTTATATACTGTCCCACTATTGAAGTGTGTGTGGTTATCTCTTAAATGCACACCTCAAGGTACATATGTAAGAAATCTCTCTCAAAGGATGAATGTGAAAGCCATAGCCGGGATGTCTTTGGGGTGGCAAAGTAGTATCTGAGGTCTGTGGGAGGGAAACTATTTGTTTCACTCTTCAAATTTTTTTCTTAGGCCTATAGAATTTTCCTCTCTCCACCAGTTCCCACTAAAAACCAAACAGACAGATAACAACCATAACAGCAGGTCACAACCTGTGGTGCAAAGGTCACAGGATGGGGGTGTTTCTGAGGAGGGCTGCAGGGACAGGAGGATTCTACACTACTGTACTCGAAGCCCTGCTTTGTTTACTTTCATAGAATTAAAACTCTTTGTCATGGATTGTGGATTCTACTGCTTCGTTATTCCCTGGTGAGGGAGACCATTTTTCCACACTTAAAGCTCTTCCTGATAGTCTCTCTCGAGTGGCTCCCAAGTCAGCGTGGGACTCCTAGGGGTTGATTTCCTGAAGAACGAGGGCATATGTGGGGGTGTTAGAGGCCAAGGGAGTGGATTTTGGAAGCCCTGGTTCTGCCCAATGTCCAGTTACCCATTTTAAGCTTTCACACTTACATTAACAGAGTATTCACCTAAGAAATGCAGCTTGGTATGGATTTTCCTAGGCTCTACAAAGGGAATTGTGTGTCTAGCCAGTTGATTTTTTAATAATCCTCAGGAAAGAAGGGGTGATGCTTCCCAGCCGGTGAGTCGTGAGGGAAGCCCAGCTCTCTGTGACCCCAGATATCACCGAAGTGGCTGGTTTCCCCTGGGTGTGCACAGTGTGCCCACGAACTGGGAAGAGGCCTGGCCTCAGCTGCCGTCCCCAGAGGCCGGGACCTGCCAGTGCAGGTGTGGCCGCAGCCCTTACTCTGAGCTCTGTCTGGAGCTGTTTGTTGTTGGACCCAGGTCTGGAAGCCCATCCCAGGGGAGCACTGATGCTCAAGAGTTGAGCGTTAGTAAGAAAGAAAGGCTGTATCCGGTGGCCAAAGAACAAAATGGGAGCTCTCAAGTGAGTTTCTCAAAAGAGGTGGGAATAATGAGGAAAAGAGATAGGTTAGTACAGGAGAGAACTAGGAATATGATGCCACCTGTTCTCACTCATTTTGTGGTCTGGTGTTGGTAGTCACAGTGGCTGGTAGGTGTGTCTTCAGCTTTGACAGCGCAGGAGAGAGGCCAGGCAAATCTAGGTCAAGTGAGCCCTGTATCACAATTTTGAACAAAACATCTCTCAAATGTTCAATACATCTACAATGCAGAGCTGAGCAGAAATCCGTCCCAGGGATTCACGAAAAGAAACAGACAGTATATGGAGGCAGAGATACCAAGGTCCTTCATCCCATCCTACTTATCTGTGGGGCATCTGAATCCCTGAGGGAAGAATCAGTGTTTTCAGCAAAAGGGGCCAGCATGTTCCCCGAAAGTAATCTGGACACCATTAACATCCTAACCTCCAACAGGGATATGATCTAAAGCTAGTGGGAGACTAATCACGTATTGCCCAGCTGTGTGACTCCAAAATTAGTGATTTTTAAAAAGTCGGCTAGGATCAATTGAATCTCGAAGGTATATTTAAAATTTTCCCTGGTAGCAGAACCTCTGCATTTGTAAGAAGAGGAAAACTATAGGAAGCCTGGACTGGTTCTGAGCTTGACTCCAAAAAGTAAAAAGGAAGAAGCCCTTTGGAGCTCCCAGTCTCTAACAGAAGACCTTTTCAGAGCCAACTCAGAGTTCATTAGGAACATCAAAGAACTTCTCAGTGACTTGGAGAATTTCCTAAAGACACAGGTCCATTGAATTTCCCCTGTTGGCAACACAGAGTCTGAGGAAGCATGGACCAGAAAAACCCGAGACTGGCCTTCCACGCTGGTGTTGTCTCTGTTCCTATAACTCCATCTAGGTATATACACATGGTGATCTAACAGCCATTGTTCTAGAACTTTCCATCAGCCACTTGTTCACCTAACCTTATTCCAGTTTCTCAGTGCCATTTCTCTGCAATTTCCCTGGTGCACTGTTAGTAGTTCCATTTACAGCTGGCCATCGCTAAGACTTTTAAGTAGCATCCTGAGATGGTCCTATGAATATAGGTTCTGGAATCAGAAGTGTGTGTATGTGAAATTTAGGTCTACACATATCCTGGACAATTTTTTCCCCCCTCTCTTCTTCTGGTTCCTTATCTGTGAAATGGAGATGAATCATCATCAGGTTGATTTAAGAAGGTAAATGAGATAATGTATATATTTGACAGCAACTTTGGATTTTGGATTTAAAGAGGAGATAAACCCTTAATAAGAGGTTTTAAACCAGAGGAAGACATTCTTGTTGATAAGCACGAAAGCTGGACTGGGCTACTGAGGGAAGACGAGGAATTAACTTAGAGCAGAGTTCTACCCTTGAGGTATTTTTGGTGTTTTAGCTTGGCGATAGTCAATGGAACGTAGCTCCTCCTCTGTCTTTTGACCCAGAGCCTGTGCCATGGGGCCACAGGAACTCCCAAGGCCTTGCTGTCTTGGCTGTGAGAAGCCAGAAGCTCTATGAGCTAATCTTCCAAAGGCACCACTTCACTGGGGGCTGAAGAGTAGGTGCAGGAAGACAGCTTGAGGACCGCGCCCCTCTTCTGCTCCATCCTTATGTTTCTGTTGCACAAATGCAGCAAAATGAGTAGCAATATTTTCATTGAAAACATGCCTCATGCAAATCAGTTTGGTAAATATGGAATTTAGCCTTTCTAAAAGAGCACCTGTTCTCCCCCCTCCCGTTCCTCCGTTTAATTTTTGCATTCAGATGTGCTTGCTCTTGCGTAAGCCTGGCTCCATACACTGAGACAAGAACGGGCTTGCTGGTTTTGAATCCAGTCGAACACCCACTCCTATTCTCCAAGAAAAATCTTCTCCAAAAATAAGAGGCACCTGCATGTTGGTTTTCTAGTGGCCCTGAAGGAATATTTTCGCAGTGGCATAATGCATGGACATTTTTAAAGTGAGAGAACTCTCGAGTCGACAGGCGCTCTCTGTGGATGAAAAAGGGGCAGCTGGGCAGAGAGAAGGGCTGTTCTTGGGATACCCAGACCTCGGTGCCCGGCAGTGGCTCTTGTCTCCCGTCTGTCGTGTGGCAGTGGTTGGGTTAACTGCTCTTCCCTACTTGGGAGCTGGATTTCAGCGCAGCTGTGGCCTGGTCTGGGTGATTTCCTTTTTCCCCTCACCATCAGAGAGGTATTTTAAAACCACAAACAGAACCTGGGGAGAGGAGGCCCGATCTGACACCTTTGAACCTTGATGGGGCCACTTCATAGTTTGAGATCTAGAGGGATTGTTGGGTGGGGATGTGCGGCCTGGGAGAGCCTTTCAGGGCCTTTCATAGAGGGACGCAGAATCAGAGCTTCCTGAAATGGCATTTTTGTGTGTGAGGCCTGTCAATAGAAATATCAAACTGTGAATATACAATTGAACTTTATTATCCCCTTTGATTTTGTAACTACATAGGTATGACAGACAGAAGCCGGTTTTGAAAGACACACAATTGCCAGCGTGTCCCTTGTATGGATCCCGCGGTTGGAAGTTTTTCTGTAAATCGGCATCTTCAGGTAGGGGCTGAGCAGGAGCCTCCCACTGACTCTCGAGGTACGTTTTAATTAAGAACAGGACACCTCTTGGCTTTCCGTCACAGGGAGGAAGTGCCTTGCGTTCTGAAACACGGTTCTAGAGACGGCATGGTGAGGTTCATGTTTACTGTCCGCACAAGTTTCATTTCAAAGATTCTCACTTTGTGAGCCAAGGGCACTGTTCTTTTTCTTTTCTTTCTTTCTGCTTATCCCCAAAATGGACTGAACCTGGAATTCAAGAGTCCAGCTGTGCTCTTTCTGCCGCTGACATCAGGAGAAAGCCCAAAGGTGGGAGCTGCCCTTCAAATGCTCGGCCTTGGAATGAAAATCTTACCCTGAGGGATCCAGAGAGTTGGAAGAAGGTCGCATCTCATCTGCAGCGTCAGGAGGTCACACCAAAGGACGGCGTTCTTAAAGTAACAGGAAGTATGACTCTTTCTCTATTTCAGGCTTGACACGAGTTGTCTAATTCTTTTCTTCCTAAAGCCTGTGTGTCTTGGGAAGAGAGAAAATGTCATGAACTCTTTGTGAATAAAGTTTGTACTGGATGCTTTCAATTTAAACCACTCCAGAAAGGAGCACACCTAGCTGAGGACCAGGACCAAAGTGTGAAGTGTGATAGGATACCTGGCATTTGGTCCGTTTCTGCATCTGTACGACAAGGGGAGCTAGGCCGGATCCTTTCCAGAAGCCCCCTTGGGCTCTAAGCTTCTGTGATTGCAGCCAAATGCGGAAGAACTAATGCAGACAGAGAGTAGGTTAAAATGCAACTGTTGCCAAAGATGCCCTCCAAAATGATGACAGAACTCACTTGTGAAAAGAACAGTGGATGAGGACTGAGGTGACAGAAAAGATTTTAGATTTATCTGTAATTTTTTTCTTTTCCTTTCTGTCTTTCTTTCTTTCTTTTTTTTTTTTTTTTTTGAGACAGGGTCTCACTTTGTAGTTCAGGCTGGCCCTGAGCTTACTCTGTAGCCCAGGCAAGCCTCGAACTCATAGCAACCCTCCTGCCTCTGCCTCCCAAATGCTGGGGTGACAGGTGTGAGCCACCATGCCCCACGTTGTGGTGTGGGGTTACTGGGGATTGAACTCAAGACCTTGCACTTGCAAGGCAGATGCCGGAACCACCAGCTAAATCCCCAGCCCCTATCTGTAATTTTTAAAGAATTGTAATGGTCTAAATTATAGCTTCCTCCCAGAAAGTTGTAAAGCAATACAAACAGTATGGCACACTTTATATAAAATCTGCTTATACTTACAACTCTCCTCTATATTTTACACAGGCTTATATATGACTTGAGTGCAGGAAAGGCAGTGGGTATACACATACCAAGCTGACTGTGTTGGTTATTTCAGTGGGTATGTGGGTTGGGGGACTATGGTTGAAGATCATGTTAGAATTATCTAGAGTTTGATAAGGTTTTACAGGAAAAAATTTACATATTTCTTATCTAATGAGATATGAGATTTCAGGGCACAGCCTTTATATGTATTGGGTATGTGCACAAACACATACACACTGCTTTTGCAGTAGAAGAACTGGCAGAATAATTGGAGAGATCTCCAGAGTGTGAATGTCAGAGCCCTGACAGATTCTACGCACAGCCTGTCGCGTGCTCAGTGCTCCCCTTCGGAGAACCTGCCGAGAGCGGCGTTTGCACTGACCGCAGCGCGCCTGACCTCAGTGTCCCCACTCACACCCTCTTCCCCCAGTGCCCGGCTTCCGAATCGTCTCTGCGCTCCCCGCACCCCTCTCCGCCAGGGTCTCCCCGGAGTCCAGCTGTATATGTCACCACCCGCACTTCTTTCCGTTGTGTCTCACGGAGACAAGGCCGCCTCCCCCGCTATTTGCTATTCTTGTCCACACAGCACGCAGCCCCCTCTCTGCGGCGCCTCTCCTGCCTCTCTGCCGCAGCCGTCCCTGGGGAGTTTCGAGGCCAGCACCCAGGAGCTCCCTGCTGTAAGCAGCACCAGTGAGGGTGTCTCGGGCAGCTGGGGTACAGGGCCCCCACAGCAGACCGAAGCGAGAAAGCACATCTCCCTCCCACGTGGGTTGTACTGAACTGGCTTCGACTCGCACATACTCACAGATCCAGAAAGGAAAGAAATCTGGAAACGTGCGTTAAAAGCCTTCGGAAACCTCATAGCCTTTTAGCCACCAGTGCCACTTCCTGATGAAAATAATCAGAAAGGAAGATAAAGACGCCCGTGAAGCACCGTGTGGTTGCTGATGGCCAAGCGTGCAAATGGATAAAAGGAGTGTTATCCTTCCACATCGGAGTACTACACAGCCATCACCAAGGAAGAACGAGGAAAGGAGGATGGGGAGGAGAGATGTGTAGTGCATTGTTGTGCTTCTGACTTAAGGAAATAATCAGGAATCAGAATCACCTTATGAGAGTGATTTTTCTATAACTAAAAGTGACCGAGGAGGGAAAGACAGAAAGAGGGGCCCGAGAACCGTATGGTTAACGGACATGAGCTAGTCCTCATCCAGGCATTCTGTCCCTCCGGTAACAGTAATAAAGAAACGGAACAATTTGGCTGCCAGAGAGGGAGGCGGGATCTCACACAGCTGCCTTCCCCACAGCTGTATCGGCTCTGCAGTGTTGACAGTTTGAAAAAAAAGAAAGAAAGACAAATAGGAAATAGAACCTTGTCTTGGGGCTGGGAAAGAAGCAGCTGGGATCTGACCCGCTCAGGGAGCCTCACTTTGATTAGTGAAAGTTACTGATTTAACTTGAATCTCAGACCTATAATTTCTAGCTTTTAATGAAGTTTCTATTATTTGGAGTTTTTCTTCCCCTTGGGGCTTCTAAGTGTGTTTTTTCTTCTTCCACCAATGTTTATTTCTATGTGTTTTATTTCATGCCTTGAGAAATCTCCATAAACAAAATCGCTGTAATACAGTTTCCTTTCAGGAGTTTGCACCCCCTGCCCAGATACCCGCTTCTCACCGCCCCCAAATGGTGAGTAAGCTCTTTGTATTGTTGAATATCTAAGCTGATATACATAGGAAAAGTAAAATGGTAAATAAAGTAATTATTTAGTGAACTTCAGCTGGGTAGACAATATGCCTGATACCATAAAAAAAAATTTTTTTTTCTCAGTGGTTGTCCTTTTTTTTCTCTTTTTTGTATCCAAAAATATATGAATGACAGCCTCAACTCTCCCTTTTTCTTTGGCCGTAATCTTTTTGCTACCGCTACTTAGGTCAGATGTCAAGTAATTAAGAGAATGATATTAACACATCAATTCTGAGAACTCTCTGTTTTATGAAAGCATCTATTTTAGAACTCTTGCAGGTGGCTGCAGCTCACAAAGCCCGTCAGATGTTACTGGATGCAAAAAGGTTCAAGGGCTGCTTGTGTGTTTCAAATGTTATCTAAGGAATCTTTTCACAAATCCCTGCTATTGTTCAACATAATTTTCGTGGCTCTTGGGGACTTAAATGCAAGTGAACAATTTTAAAGAAACTAAAATATAACAAAGGAAATAATGGCCCGCTATTATAAAGCATTCTCTTCTTTTTCTTTCTGTCCCTCCTCCACCTTTTTCTTTGCCACTGCCCTAGGCTGGCGGATACAACTGGAGCCTGCGAATGAATGCTTGAAATATTACAGTTTTGACTGCACCAGTGTAATAGAATATCCAGAGCACTGTGTGCATATTAGATTACCATAAATTAGGAGGCTTTAAAGCAATTTTAAGAACATGACATTCAAAAGCAGTGGCTGGTGGGTCAGGCTCAATTGATTGGTTTAGTACCAACCTGATACTAATGACAACCTTATAGAATGAGGCATCTGGGGGCTAGGATAACTGGCAGTACTCTATGCTTCACCAAGGGAGACTACTTCAAAGACTGAAATTATTTGTGGTTTTTAAAAAGCAAATGAAAATGTATATATTTCTTCCATCTTACTGTATTGTTTTCCTCTTCTTCTCTCCTGCCCCCAAAACTTGCAATTACTCTTAGGAGTTGTTTTCAGTTTCTGAGTTTTTTCTTCCTATATGTAATGATAATGAAGATGATAGTTAATAATTCTTACATAATTATTGTATGCAAGGTGTGAAACTAAGCACTTTACACATATTAATTCATTTAGAACTGATAACTGTCCCATGAGGTCCGTATGGCTATTAGGTACATTTTCCAGATGAGGACATTTGTCCAAGGCCCATGATAATCAATGACAGAGGTAAGTTCAGAACCTAAGGTTTCAGTTCCTGCTCTTAACCACCACAATAGATCACAAGTACACATTTTTCACACTGAGAAAGACTGATCTGTTTTTATACATACCCAAATAGCAAATCATTTGCATAAAAGGAGAATTTTTCTGCCAATACTCATTAGATTCAATTATGTTTTTTATTTATAAGGTTTGACATAATAGACACACAGTACCACTTACATACTTAACTGTGGCTTTGATAGACATTTCCGTGCTTAATATAAAGTGCTTTTTCATTGGTTTATTATTTCTTTAGAATTACTTGACTTGATTTGCCCCAACTTTCATTCATTTTCACAATAGAAAAAAACCAATGAACATTCATTTGTAAAGTAAACCTAAGTATAGCACACATATGAGATCTTTAAGGACTAAAAAAGGCTGTTTCGGCAACTAAAGGTCATATAAGCCCAGGGCAATGTGACCAGGAAACCAAAGACACAGGGTGTCCACTTAGGTATCCCCTGCTACCATCTCCATCACTGTCCATGCGTTGAGAAGAAAAAGCTGTTGGTTGAGAGAAAAGTGAAGAATCTCTCTGGTTCTTGCAACTAGAATATGAGAAACTGGAAGTGATGAAATCCAAACTAGTAATAAGTCAGTCGTACAGATTAGAGAAGATGAAGACTTGATGCTAAAATTCAGTTGTCAAGTGCAAAATGGAGTTTGGTGCTATCAGGGCAAAACACCAGGTGATTTAACAGCAGGACAAGCTGTCAAGATGGAACAGATTAAATAAAAGGAAGAGAAGTCATGGATTAGTCAAACAAAGAGCCACAGAAGGGTTGGCAGTGAGCACAGGTTAGGAAATAAAATGAGGAAGACATGTTTCTCCACCAGCCACTGCAGACCACAGTCCCTGCCATGGGGTGACTCTGGAGGCCTTCAGTTCCTTCTCTTTCTGTCTTTCCCTCATGACTTTGTTTTTTTGTTTGTTTTTGAGACAGGGTCTTGCCTCATAGTTCAGGCTGGCCCTCAGCTTACTATGTAAACCAGGCAAGTCTCGAGCTCAGCAATCCTCCTGCCTCTGTCTCTCAAGTACTGGGATGACAGGCGTGAGCTACGATGCCTGGCATTGTAGTGTGTGGTACTGATTGCTAGTGGGCATGAGTCACCACACCTGGTATTGTTGCATGTGGTTATTGGGATTGAACTCAGGACCTTGCAAGGCAGGCGCTGGAACCACTGAGCTAAATCTTCGGTCCTCCCTCATGGTTTTGAGGCTCGAACTGCTAACCCTGATGAACTGGCCAGAACTAATTTTTGAAAAAGAAAGAGAAAGAAATGCCTTAGGATATATAAAACCTTGAAGAAAATAAACTCTTCCAACTTATGTTTTCTATGAGAAGAGTCATTGGAGATAGTAACAGTTGAGAGCATATATATAAACTATAGTATCTGGGGTTTGCGAGGACTCCAAAGAGCTGCCCTGCTGACCCTGGTTGACATCAGCTCTATTGCAGTGAAAGTCACTGGATCAAGGACCAGTTGTGCACACACAGAGGAGTCTGTGCTGCCACGTTTACTCCAAATTTTGCATCTAAGAGAGCCCTCACTTCAGAGCAGACACAACCAAACCGAGAACTCATATGGTCAGCGCTCAGAATGGAGCCCAAACATCATAAAACCTGGAGCCGTCTTTGTCCCCTTAAAGACCAGTGCCTTGAAGATCCCCATTCCTGGACATAGCTCCTTCATACCTGCTACCCGCTTCCTTCTTGTTTTGAGCACAAATATAATTAACATCTGTTCACTGCCCAGATGTATAAGTAGACATGAGGACCAGACGTTTCCCTTTACAATTACCATAGCATGTAATGAATGGTCTATGAAACTCATTATTTGGTTTCTCATAGAGATCCATAGGATGCCTAATATTATTCTAATATTTGATCACATTATTATTATT
>PVIC010004317.1:0-26642 GCA_004025085.1 Thryonomys swinderianus | reverse complement strand
GATCACATTATTATAATCAACTTATTTTCTGTGGAAATTATAGTTAATAGTTCCCTATTCTGGGAAGCAATAAACATTATAACAAATGTATGTACTAAGTGCATAAAATGTTGTTCCAATCTTGCATGTTAAAGTTTAGAAAGCCAGATTCACAGTTTTTCATTTACTGGTCCTAGAGAACCATCCAAGGTAGACACAAAGTCTTACCAAATGAATTGGGTTATGCCTGGCTTTTCTCTGAAATAGGAAATTTCAGACCTTTCAGCACACATTGCTATCATTTATATCTTTTATCTTAAAGAAGACTCTACTAAAGCAGCAGCATCTTAGACATTGTTTAATTGATGTTTAATGATGTTTTATTTCAGTAGCATAATGTCTCACTTAGAGTAGGACTGGTATGACTATAAATACCTGGGCTTGGTAAGGCACATTTAATTTTAGCTTTTAAAAATGGGCCAGTCTTCCTGGAAGATTTATGATTTAACCCCATGAATTTAAGTTAAGAAAAAAGACACTTGAAAGCTAGATGGGGAGACACATACCTGTAATCTCAACACTCTGGGGTGCTAAGGCAAGAGGAGTGCAAGTTCAAGCCCAGCCAGAGCAACTTAGCAACTCAGTGAGACCCTGCCTTAAAATAAATAAATAAATAAATAAATAAATAAATAAATAAATAAATAAATAAATAAATAAATAAATAAATAAGATAAAAAGGGATGGAGATATGGATCAGTGTGAAGCTCAGTGTGACAACCTGGGTTCAGTCTCCAATAAGGTAAAACAGAAAGAAAGCAAGAAAGAAGCCTGGAGAGGGCAGGTGACTTATCTAAACTTACCCAAGTTTGGACAACTAGTTAGGAAACAAGCAGGACTAGGTTAGAGCTGAGAACTTTTGTTTTAAGCTCAGTGTTTTGGTTTCCTTGTGTATAAACAGAAAGGCTGAGTGATATGCAATCCCTAGGAAGAGCTCTCCGGGCTTTTTCATGGCCGAGCAAAGGCTTCATTCTCCCAGCAGCCTGGGCACCAAAGGCCCTAGCAGGCTCAGCAGATCATTCACAAGTCCTCAGGAGCTCAAACATCTCAACATAGTCACTGGCAGCCTTGGTAAGGAAAATTTAATGAAAATCTAGTATCCAAAGTGTATGTAAAATTCAAAATTTTGAAGGTGAATCTCCCCCTGTGGGCAAAAGATATGAATATTTCATCAAAGAAAGTGAGCAGATGGTAAATAAACACATAAAAAGATATTTGTCGGGCCGGAGATTTAGCTCAGTGGTTCCAGTGCCTGCCTCACAAGCACAAGGCCCTGAGTTCGATCCCGGTAACCACATACAATGCTGGGCATGGTGACTCACGCCCACCAGGAATCAATACCACATACCACAGTGCTGGGCGTGGTGGCTCACGCCTATAATCCCAGCACTCGGGAGGCAGAGACAGGAGGATCGCTGAGTTCAAGGCTTGCCTGGGCTCCATAATGAGCTCAGGGCCAGCCTGAACTACAAAGCGAGACCCTGTCTCAAAAAAAAAAAAAAAAAAAGAAGATATTTGTCATCTTTAGTTATTAGGGGAATGCAAATAAACATGATATTTTATTATGCATCTGATAGAATGGCTGGATTTTTAAAAATTGAAAAATACTATGTGCTGGTGATACTATGGTGTGACTGGAGCTCTTGTTCATTGCAGATGAGATCCAAGCTGGGGAAAAAAAAAACACTTTGGAAAAGTGTTGGAGTTTCTTTTAACATTACACAAGTACTTACCACATGACTTAAAATGGTCCTCCTCGATATTTATCCAAGGGAAATGAAAACATCTGGCCATGCAAATCTTTATTTCATGTGATTACCAGCTCCACGGACTCTTGTCCAAAGAAGGAGTGATGAACACAGAAAAGGTTCCAGCTTTTACACATTTGGTTGGAGGGGGTGGTCTTTCTAGTGATACAGAAAGTGAGTTTACGGGAACAGGACAAGGGCAGACAGTTTGTAATTTAGCCTTATCAAAAGACAGTGTTTTATGAATCATATGAGCACAGAGTGTCATAAACTTTGTTTACCGGACATTGTTGTCAATTTTATCTACCAGAACAAGGAGTTACAGCTACGGAAGGGGTGTGGGTGTCTTGAGGGAGGGGGAACTGGTCTAGGCTGGAAAGAACTTGTTTTTCTTTAAGTGCTGCTTCATGGCTATTATTTCAAAAAAGAAAAAAAAACACTTTTTTTTTTTTTTTTAAAAAGCCTTGTACTACCTTGAGACTCTGCCAGTCAGAAGCCATTGCCAGCTGTGGGCCCTGGAACTTCCAGAACTATGAGCTATGGGAAGTAAACTTTTTATAAAGTTATGAAGTGACTTCCTAATGCTAAAATTACATTGATTCTCTGGGGAGGGCACTTGATGAATATTTAACTCATTTTTATGTAGCTCACAACACAACCAATGACCTGAGGTCCTAGGACACCTTCTGACCAATGCTTTTTCCAGATGAGAGTTGACTCCATAGTCTCATTGCTAAGTGCCAGAATTTACATACAAAAACTCTTCATTGTATAGACCTATTTATTGATATATAGTATTATTTGTATAATAAAATGGTCTTTTAATGGTCACACACCTGTATTTCTCTATATACTGCATAAAAGACCTCTCTCTATACTCTTCAATAGGGCTATATGAGAAAATGGTATTGCAATCTTCTAAGCAATTTTGGCAACTTGAAGACCTTGCTGATTGGGCAGGAGCTTTTGTAATTTGAGGTAGCTTGCAGTTCTGGCCAGTCATGTAATCTGATCTAGATTGGCTGACAGATAACAGTCCCAGAAATCCAATATAGTTGGGCTTTTAATATAACTATACTGGATTGGAATGTTAATAAGATACTTGCAAATGTATACAGAAATATGATAATGTATATTATTCTGTGATAAGACTTCTGGTTGGCATTAGCAGTGCGTCATATGATTGCATGAATTACAAAGAAGAAACTTAAAATGGCATAATTGTGCCTGATAGTCAAGTAATAGAAGTGGAATTTAAAGTGTTGTTAGAAAATGGGAAATGTTACTGAAGTGAAAAGACTTTAAAACATGAACGCAAAAGCAAACCTCTTAAGGTGGCAGGAGCACACAGTGAGGCCCAGGAATGAAAGGTAAGAGTTTCCTCTCCCTGGGGCTCCTGAGGGTGAGACGAGGTCCTCCTGGGACCCGTGGCTCTGCAGGGTTGAGGATGAGCTGTTCAGGCCCAGCCTCTGCTGCTGACCGGCTGTGGATCATTGCACCTGGGTGCCCTCCTTCCGCAGTTTGTAGAATGTGGAGCCACTCCCCGTACATTCCTCAGCTGACTGCAAAGGCTGAATGACTATATGCATGTGTGGTTTCATCTTCAGTTAAAAACACTTCAATTGATCATAAAAGGTGAATATGATTTTTGCAGCCTATGTAAGGAACTCTTGTCACTTGTTCAGTCTCCTGAGGTTTAGAGCTCAGGATGAATCTTTCTTCATTGTAATCACTTCAGTGGAGACAAGAGCTGTTTATGACCAACCACATCTGTGACTACCTGGGTTATTTTCACCCACACCTGTCAAGCTAAACCCAAGTGACCATGAGCATAGTTTGACTTTAGTGAATTAGATTGGAGATAAAACTCTGACTTGATCCGAACAGAAATATCATCTTCTAAGAAACATCAAATGGGAGAACTGAAATATGGAATAACATATTTCAAAAACATAATGCACTGAGCCACAGATTTAGCTCAGTGGTTCTGGCACCTGCCTGGCAAGCACAAGGTCCCTGGTTCGATCCCCAGTAACCACATACAACAATACTGGGAGTGGTGGCTCACGCCCACTAACAGTCAGTACTACACACCACAATGCCAGGCATGATGGTTCATGCCTGTAATCTCAGCATTTGGGAGGCAGAGGCAGGAGGATTGCTGAGTTTGAGGCTTGTCTGGGCTACATAGTGAGCTCAGGGCCAGCCTGAACTACAAAGTGAGGCCCTGTCTCAAAAAAAAAAAAAAGCAGTATTTTTATTGTATTCACTATTTCATGAAATCATCCCTACACACTGAGTTTCACTTTCTTTAGTTTTCCCATGTAAGCAGAATTGTGCAATATTTATCTTTCTGTGGCTTTCTTATTGTAATTAATATAATGCTCTTTAGATTCATTCACATTGTTTTAAATTAATTTCCTTCTTTTTGTAAAGCTGTATACTAATCCATGTGTCTAGTTACTATATTTTCTTTATCCACTCAGAGGGTTCCTTTTTTCCCCTGAAGCCTCAATAGCACTTGTTATTATTAGATTTCTTGATGATAGCCATTCTTTCTAGAGTAAGATGAAGTCCCAGTATTGCTCTGATTTGCATTTCTCTATTGGCCAGAGACACTGAATATTTTTTCATATATTTCTTGGCCACTTGTTCTTCTGATAAATGTCTGTTCATTTCAGTGGCCCATTTTGAGATTAGGTCTTTTATTTGGAAGTGTGTCTAATTTTTAGAGTTCTTTTTATATTCTAGATATCAGTCCTCTGTCCCTGGAGTAGTTGCCAAAAGTTATTTCTTATTCTATACTTTGTCTTTTCACTCTCTTGGTTGTTTTCTTTTTTTGTACAAAAGATTTTTTATTTGATATGCTCCCATGTATTGATTCTTGTGCAATTAGGCTTCTGTCCAGAAAGTCCTTACCTATACCTATCTTCAGGTTGTTCCTATTTTATATTCTAGCTGATTAAATATTTCTGTTTTAACATTTAGATCTTTGACTCAGTTTTATTTTGGCTTGGTGGATGGTGAGATATATACATCTAGATTCAATCTTTTGCATGTAGGAACTAATTTTCCTCATGTCATTTGTTAGAGAGGCCGTTTTTTGTTTTTCAGAGTGTTTTTGACCCTTTTGTTACTGGTCAAATGGCTGGATGTTCCTGTGGTTGTTTTTGCTTTCTCCATCTGTTTTCTGGACCCACATGTCTGTTTTCTTGCCAGTACCATGCTCTTTACAATTCCTGTAACTGTGTAATATCACATGAGTCCTGGATTGTGGTCCCTCCTACTTTGCTCTTGTTGCCCAGATTTGCTTTTCCTATTCTGAGGCTCTTCTGGTTCTATGGGAACTTCAGGGTTGTTTTCTCTTACACTTACGCTGTTATTGTTTTGGTTAGGGTTGCGTTAAATCTGTGTATCAGTTTGGGAAGTATGGTCACTTTGACTATATTGGCTCTGTCTATCCAGGGGCAGGGGATGACTTTCTATCTTCTGATGTCCTTTAGATCTGCTTTTTTTAGAGTTATAGTTGTAGAGCTTTTCCACTGCATTAGGTTAATTTATAAGTATTTAATTTTTCTTGAATCTTTCATCTTTTTGATAATAGTCATGCTACAGTGTGAGGTAAAATTCTAGTTTTCATTTGTACTTCCCTCATATGACTGCTGATGGTAATTTTCTCATATTTTTGTTGTCCATTTGTACATTTTCTTTGAGAAATGTCTATTTATGTCTTTGCACTTTTAAAAATTGCATCTTTTTACTGAGTATAATTGACAAATCATATATATTTAAGGTATATAACATCATGTTTCGAGATACATATAAGTTATGAAATGATTACTATAATCAAGCTAATGGACATACCCAACACCCCACCTACTTATAGAAATCCTTAATTTCCTGCACTTCAAAACATTTTGTAATAGCACAAGTCAAAAGATACTCTTAAAAAAAGAAAAATGAACTCAGCCTTTTGCTCACAGAATAGATTAAAACAGTTAAGTGAACATCACTGTAGATGATTTCTTGATATCTCTATACTTCAATTTTTTTTTTTTTGAGACAGGGTCTCGCTTTGTAGTTCAGGCTGGCTCTGAGCTCACTATGGAGCCCAGGCAAGCCTCCGCGAACTCAGCAATCCTCCTGTCTCTGCCTCCCGAGTGCTGGGATTACAGGCGTGAGCCACCACATCCGGCACTGTGGTATGTGGTATTGATGGCTGGTGGGCTTGAGCATTGTATGTGGTTACCGGGATCGAACTCAGGGCCTTGTGCTTGCGAGGCAGGTGCCAGAACCACTGAGCTAAATCTCCGGCCCACATTAATATATTTTTGAAAATAAAGAATTGGTAATCATTTCTACTGTTTTGCAATTTGCTGTTTCACTTAATGAAGTGGACTCCCTTTCACCTTAGTAAGTTCTTATCAACAAACATCATGATCTCTTAGTGAGAGATCTTTTCTCCATACCTCATTACCTTTCCTTGCATGCTCCCTTTTGTCCTTTTCTTGTCTAATTATAGTCTCCCTTCTACTTCATGTCATCTTGTTTAGAGTCCACACTTTAGGGAAACCATATTCTGAGACTGGCCTGTCTTGGTTAATATGAAGATTTCTAGTTCCATTTACGTTCCTGCAAGTGACGTAATTTTATTCTTTATTGCTTTATCATTCTCCATTGTGTACTTACACTATATTTTCTTTATGCGTTGATCTGTTGATGGACATCTAGGCTGCTTTCATACTTTGGCCATTGTCAACTATGCCACAATAAACATGGGTGTACATCCCTATAGTATGCTGACTGTAATTCCTTCAGTTATACACAAAGGAGCGCTATAACTAGGTAATATGGTACTTCTATTTGTAAGATTTTTTTAGACCTTTACACTGGTCCAATAGTGACTGCACTAATTTACACCAGGAATGGGCTCCAGTACTTCCTGTTTTTGATGTTCTTGATGCTAACCATTCTGACTGGAATGACATAGAGTCTTAGGGTAGTTTTGATTTGCATTTCCCTAGAGGTTAAGGATGCGGAAGATTTTTTAATATTCTTATCAGCCATTTGTACTTTTTTTGAGAAATGCCTATTTAATTTATTTCCTTATTTGTTGATTGAGCTATTTGATTTTTTTGTTTCATTTTTTGAGTTCTTTATATATTCTGGATATTGACTTTCTGTCAGAAGAGTAGCCGGCAAAGATTTTTTTTTTCTTTGTTGGTTATTTCACTTGCTGTGCAGAAAACTTTTAAATTTGATATAGTTCCATTTATTGATTCTTGCTATTATTTCCTGTGCTATTTGAGTCCTATTCAGGAAGTCTTTGTCTGTGCCAGTGGCTTCAAGTGTTTCCCTTATGTTTTCCTCTAGCAGTTTCAAAGTTTGGTGTCTTATATCTAGGTCTTTGATCTGGTTCAAATTGATTTTTGTACATGGTGAGAAAAAGGGAACTAGTTTTAATCTTTTCCAAGTGGATATCGAATTTTCACCTACACCACTTGTTACAGAAGCTGTCTTTTCTCCAACATATATTTTTAGTTCCTTTATAAAGAATCAGATGGTTATAATTCCATAGGTTTGTTTCTGTGTCCTCCACTCTATTCCACTGGTCTGTGAGCCTTTTTTGTTTCAGTACCATGCTGTTTTTGTTATTACGGCTTTGTAGTATAAATTCAAACCAGGTTTTGTGATGCCACCAGTCTGCTCTTTTTGCTTAGGATTTATTTGCCTATTCTGGTGTGTGTGTGTGTGTGTGTGTGTGTATGTTTTCCTAAGGATTTTAGGATTCTTTTATAGTTCTGTGGAGACTATCATTGCAGTTTTGATGGGGACTGCCTTGAATCTGTATATCGCTTTTGGCAATGTGGCCACTTAAACAGTATTAATTCTGCCAACCCATGAGCAGGAAGGTTTTTTGGTTTTCTAGTCTTCTTTAATTTTTTTCTTAAGTGTTATAGAATTTTCTTTGTATACATCTTTGATGCTCTTGGTTAGGTTGATCACTTGGTATTTTCTTAAAGCTATTGTGAAAAGAATTGTTTCTCTGATTTTTTTTTCAGTTAATTCATTATTGATGTACAGAAAGTATGATTTTGCAGCTTGTTATTTTGTTGAATTTATTGATTTCTAAAAAACTTTTGGTAGAGTCTTAGTGGTATTTTAAATAGAGGGTTATGTCATCTGCAAATAGGACAATTTGACTTATTCCCTTCTCATTTGTACCTCTTTTCTCTCTTTCTCTTGCCTGATGATCTGTCTCACATTTCAAACACTATACTGAATAAGAGTGGTGAAAGGGACATCCTTGCTTTGTTCCTGATTTTAGAGCAAATAGTTTTAGTTGTTCTCCACCCAGAATATTGA
Organism: Thryonomys swinderianus; assembly: GCA_004025085.1. Classification (NCBI taxonomy): domain Eukaryota; kingdom Metazoa; phylum Chordata; class Mammalia; order Rodentia; family Thryonomyidae; genus Thryonomys; species Thryonomys swinderianus. The sequence goes on along the minus strand of PVIC010004317.1, from coordinate 18,492 downwards.
TGGCTGTGAATTTGTTGTATATAGGCTTTACTATATTAACACATGATCCTTAAATAAATAATTCCTTCAGGGCTTTTATCATGAAAGGATATTGAATTTTATTGAAGCCTTTTTCTACAGCAATTGAGCCAATCATGTGATTCCTATTTTGATTCTATTTAGGTAGTGTGTTATGTTTATTGATTTGCGTGTGTTAAACCATATGTTAATCTGCATCCCCAGAACAAAGCCAACTTGGTCATAGTATATAATCTTTTTACTATGTCACTGAATTCAGTTGGTAAGTATTTTATTAAGAGGATTTTTTTGGCATCTATTTAAACAGGATATTACTGTATAGTTTTCTTTTAGTTGTGTGCTTATCTGGTTTTACTGTCAGGGTGATACAGCCTCATAGAATGAGTTTGGAAGCATTCCCTTCCTCCCTCCGTTCCACAGACCCGTTGAAGGAGCATTGGTGTTAGTCCTGTAAAGGTCTGGTAAAATTCAGCAGCGAACCCATCTGACCCTGAGCTTTTCTTTGTTGGTAGACATTTTATTACTGCTTTCATATCATTGCTTATTTCTGATCTCTTTAGGTTTCTATATCCTCTTGTTTCAGTTTTCACAGGGCATATGTGTCTAACAATTTATGTATTTCTTTTAGATTCTCCAATTTTTTAGAATGTAGGTTTTCAATATAGTTCCTAATGATTTCTTGGATTTCGGGAATGTCTGTTGTAACAGCCCTTTTTCCACTCTAGTTTTATTGGTTTAGTTCTTACCTTCCTGTTGATTAGTTTGGCTAAGGATATACAATCTTTTTTAACTTTCTAAGGAACCAACTCTATGTTTCTTTGATCTTATGCATTGATCTTTTAGACTCCATTTTATTAATATCAACAGAGATGTTTATCATTTCTTTCTTTCTGTCAGGTGTGGTCTGGGCTTTTTTTTTCTGAGATCTTGAGATGCATCTCCCTGATGACACATTCTCTGACACTTTAGGGGAAGCTACACTGTTGTTTTTCATGTCTTGGCTGCCATGAAGGAGTCGCTCTTGGAGTAAAACCCTGCATTACTTTGTAGCCTACGATAGCTGTGGGCTTTTACCGGGGTTAGTGCTGCTGGCCATCCCCACGCCTTCTCCGGGGTCTGCCTTCTCTTGCGAGCATTGGGCTCATCCAGGATGGGTCAGTCATTCCCCAAACCTAGACTGCCGTGCTAGAGGTTAGCTTTCCCATGGGTGTTTCTTAGCTCCTGGAGCTCTCTACTCTTCCTCCTCTTTTATTTTATTTTATTTTTTTTGAGACAGGGTCTCGCTTTGTAGTTCAGGCTGGCCCTGAGCTCACTCTGTAGCCCAGGCAAGCCTCAAACTCAGCAGTCCTCCTGCCTCTGCCTCCCAAGTGCTGGGATGACAGGCGTGAGCCACCACGCCCGGCACTGTGGTATGTGGTATTGATTGCTGGTGGGCGTGAGTTTACTGGCCCCTAAATTAATGTTTAGATATAGTATAAAAGCCTAATCTCATTCTTCTGTGTGAATATCCAGTTTTCCTGTCATTTATTAAAGATACTGTCCTTTTCTTGTTGTATGTCCTACACACTTTTGTAAAAAGTCAACTGTCTGGGGCCGGAGGGTTAGCTCAGTGGTTCCGGTGCCTGCCTCACAAGCGCAAGGTCCTGAGTTCGATCCCCGGTAACCACATATAATGGTGGGCGTGGAGACACGCCCACCAGCAATCAACACCACTTACCACAATGCCGGACGTGGTGGCTTACGCCTGTAATCCCAGCACTCGGGAGGCAGAGACAGGAGGATTGCTGAGTTTGAGGTTTGCCTGGGCTACAGAGTGAGCTCAGGGCCAGCCTGAACTACAAAGCGAGACCCTGTCTCAAAAAAAAAAAGTGTATTCAGTTATACACATGAAATATTTGCATGGTAGCTCTAATATATTAAATTATCCACAATGCATTCGAAGACTGCCAGTTGTTGGTCTTTTCCATCCTCGCCAGTGAATTAAGAACAATAAGTGTAAATCAGACCTTAGTTTTCAATGTCAGAAGTGACTCTGGGGGTATAGGAAAGAAGAAGTGCACAGTGTGATTGAGTTTGGGACAGGAAGCTGAGGAATTTTGCTTCTATGGTGATCAAAGGAGGAGGAAGCTGACGGTTCATCTGGGCTCAATCTGGCCACTTTCCTCCTGTGAGGGGCCCAGGCGCTCCATGTGGAAGTCCTCTCTCCCGCCCATCTATCCCTATGGCCCTGGGCTGGTAACATGTTTCTGGCATTTCATAGCAGATATCTGTATTAGTGGCATTCTAGAAATTCTTTGGCAGAGCTGCACAAGCTAGAACAACATTCTGAAGAGATGTTAGTGTAGTAAACTATTGGGAAATCTCAATTTCTTCACAGGGAACATCAAAGAGTTTTATCCTTCCAAGAATTGACACCGACTGTACTATATTCTCTCCATCCATCTCCTTTTACTGATGAGCAGTGATTCCCTTAATGAGTATTAGGCTGCACTACATACTTTTTGGCCATTTTGGCCATTAAAATTATCTTCTAGACCTGCTCTTATTGACTCCCGAATTTATTACCTCTACCTCTCTAAGAACAAATTAAGAAATACGGGTAGGGATATTGCCTGGCTTTCAGCCACCTCCCCCTCCTCTTTTTAGATGATAGCTCCTTATGAGTGTAGGGGTGACCAGGAGAGGTGCCTTCTAACTGGCTGGTCTGTAGTCCTCTGCTTGTTTAGCTGTTGCCACTGGGCCTGGGTAGGGTAGACAGTGGCAAATCGCACACGTGCCCCTGGCAGGAGGCTTGTTCTTACGCAGGTAAGTAAGCCTGAACAGCCCCTTGCAATCTTTCACCTCATTTACCAGCTTTCTCTGAGCTGGGGTCTCTAGCTACATCTCTCTGCTGTGTGCACCTCCTTCTCTTCCATAAAGCAGCAGGCCTGGCAGAATAGCTCTCAGAATCATCTGCAATTTGTGGCAAACTCTCAGGTCCTATACAAATGAGGGACCAATCATGTACATCCTTCCAGAAATGCGGCCAACAAATCATTGATTTGGGTTTTTTTTGTTTGTCTTTTTGAGACAGTGTCTCACTTTGTAGTTCAGGCTGGCCCTCAGCTCACTATGTAGCACAGGCAAACCTCGAACTCAGCAATCCTCCTGCCTCTGCCTCCCAAGTGCTGGGATGACAGGCGTGAGCCACCACACCTGGCCTATCATTGATTTGTTTTTGTTACGGGGTAGATAGCAAGTCTGGTAGGAAGCAGTCAACCAGTGATTAAAATGGAAGGTACTCTTTGTGTCTTGTAGATATGCCAGACTTTGGGATTCTGTTCAGGGCCCTTTTCTGTTGGTTTTGAATACAGAAGGACATGGCCATTTATCCCACTGCTACACAAAGGCGAACCTCCTCAGCATTTCTCTGTCCCAGATGCTGTCCCTCCATCCCTTTAAGCCCTGCCTACAGATAGATGACAAGCCCTATATAGGAACAACAGTCTTCTGATAAACAGAAGAACATTTATCACATCTATCATTTGGGTACATCTGTCACCATATATCCTTATGTTTTTGTCAAACAATTATATTATTTGTACAGTTTAAATGCCTTTGTAAAGTTATGAAATTTTTTTTTATCTCCAACAACCCAAAATCACACCAGACAACTTTAATATACTTCCTCCAGTAAACAATAGAGATCAATATTTATAAATGTATAGATGGTTTTTTTAACACAAATATTATGTGTAATCTAATGTATTTATGTAGCATACAATGATGTCAACCACTGATGAAGTTATTTATAAGCTGCCACGTGCTAAGCTTACCAGTTGGGGACCGCGTTACACTGAAATAACCACTCCCCACCCCGCCCTGTTCTTTAAGCCTGGAGCCCATAAACAGTGTATTTTTTCATGTAATATGACATACAAAAATAACCCAAGGTTAGTGTGGTCACACAGAAATACATCTCTATTATGTTCTACATTTTTCTTTTTAAGATTAGGGAAGCAGGAGGATTGTGAACTCTGGCCACCTCTCCTTACGGTGGCTCCTCCAGTTTGGGACAGGCATCATGTCTGCTTGTACAAAAAGCAGGAAGTGGGGGGAACTGGCCAAAGTAAACCCACCTGTACATGCCTTTTCCCAGAGTTGTTCCCAGTGTCTCCTTATACTGACATGGACCAGAACTGGGCAATATGGCCTCCTTTTGGGAGATGGGGGAGGTTTAATAGTGCACATTACCAACAAAAACAGGTTCTTTTATAAAGAAGAGAGAATTTTGATTGACCACTAGTAGATAGGTCAATGGATACTTAAAATTCAGTAACATAAAAACAACATACTCAAATTCCCCAATGTTGAGTGATTGTGAACTGTATATAAAATGTACCAATAAAAAATCCAATTAAAAAAAAACACATACTCTGCTCACTAGGTAATACAATTAGAAACCAAACAACAAAAAAACAATTAAGAAATCACCATGAAACACACAGGAATTTTCTAGAATGATAGAAACATTCTAAGCCTGGAATAGATTGCTGTTTACATATAAGTATGTATCTATGAAGCACATTAGTTGCACAGTTATAAGTTACACATTTTGCTATAAATCATAATAGCTATGAAAATATATCCATAGACTGGTATTTTCAAGTATAATCCCAAATAACTCATGAGTGGAAGAATAACTGATAATGGAAGTCAATACAATATTAGAATTAAACCAGAATGAAAACATATAGTCATCCCTCTGTGTCATGGGGACGGGTCACAGGATCCCCCTCAGATAACAAAGTGAGGGGCCTCCTCAAGTCCCTTACAGGACACGATGTAGTGTTTGTGCATAACCTTTGCATATCTTCCCATCTCCAGATGACTGAAACAGTGTACATGCTGTATAGAGAGTTGTTATACCATATTGTTTGGGGAACAATGACAAGAAAAGTATGTGAGTGTTCAGTATAAATGCAACATTTTCTTTCCTTCTCTCCCTCTCTCTCTCTGTCCCTGTCTCCCTCCCTCTCTCTCTCTGTCCCTGTCTCCCTCCCCCTCTCTCTGTACTAGGTATTGATCTCAGACCTTGTGCTTGCCTGGTAAGTGCAGCCCCACTGAACTACATCCCCAGCCCTTTTCTTAATATTTTCAATAAGCAATCAGTTGAACATGTGGAGTCCGCAGATCCATGGGTTGGGCTGTGCATGGAAACATAAGATCAAGTAAACAAGTTCACAGAGACAGTGGCAGCACATGTTTATATCTGTACAAACTGAAAGTCCCCTGGCAAGGAGCCCCTGTAGGTGTGAAACCCAGGGAGCTGTGCCAGAGGCCTTCTCACAGGGGTTGCAAGGAAAGGACTGCCATGTGGGTTTTATGCACACGATGAGCTGCGATCACTGCAGAGGCCGCTGGCATCCCCAGCAGGCACATGGCCTCTTGCTAGTGTGAGTGACTGCTCGTTTGCCGCCCACAGAGCTGGCTTCTGAAGATCCGCCCGCATTCCTGGCGGGGTCAGGCTTCCCCTGGCCGGGTCTGTGTGTGACTCCTCAGGGTGGAGGCCGCTCCAGACCTGCCCGTGGGCCCCACACTCATACAGCGTCTCCCCAGCGCAGATTCTCTTGTGCGTGTTCAGGTGTGTGCTGGTGGGAGCGGCTAGGAAGCCCTGTGTGCGCTCGTCTGACTTCTCGGTGCGGGGGCGGGTGTGTCTTCCGAGACGAGACTGGACGCTCCCCGAAGAGGCTGCGCTCCACGGGCTCCTGGGAGAGGACAGCTGGTCCAGGGGCTCCCCCGCCCTTACGCGCGCAGGGCTGAGCTCTGGAGTGGGTCCTCTGCCGCAAAACCGGGCGGGGGTTCTTGTGAGGGGTTCCCCGCACTGACCCGCCCCGGGGGCTTTTCTCCAGCGTGGGTCCTCAAGTGCCGCCGCGGGAGGAAACTCGGAGGCTGGGCAGCGCTGCTGGCGCTGGAGGAGCTTCTCCTCGTGCCTCAGGGCATCACAGCCGAGCGGGACTTCTCGCAGTGGTGACATGTACAGGTTTTATCCACAAGTGGATTTTTTCACTCCAGATTAAAGGAGCATCCGAGAGGGATCTTTCTGCTCTCCTGTCATTCACTGGGACCTCCTAGCATGAACTGGTAATCCCAAAACCGTTCCACGCTGCTGAATGTTTTTCCAGTTTATTGTACTTATAGAGATTTTCTCCAGGCTGAGGTCTTTCCCTTTTCATCTGGTAGACGGAGTCTCTGCAAACATATCTTGGCTTAGTATGGACTCTCGGGGTTGAAGTTGCAGTTCTGACCAGGACCTTGGGGCGACCCCTGTCTTGATGGTCCATGGCGTCATCCTTTCGGGCTGGTTACCGTACTGTCTCCTTCATCCGAGGACGTCGGCAGGGTGAGCTGGGACGCGGAATCGCAACTACCAGACTCCCTGTCGGTTGAGAAGCTTCTCCCGTTTATTACGGAAGTTACAGGCATTTATATAGGGTGGCTTGGGATGTGATTGGACGAGAGGGCGGGAGCAGTGTTCGTATAGGGTGTGATTAGGCACAAAGGCGGAAGTAGCGTTTAGCAGTGTATGATTAGTCTGCATCACCTGCGTCATCTTCTTAAAGGTGTATCTATTTGTCCGCCAGGAGAGAGAAGTGGAAGCACTTGGAGTAAGGTTTGGCCACATCATGGCTCTTCTCTTTGCTTTAGCGGGACACTATACTGGGTTTGCATAGTTCATCTGCTCATAGGGAAAAAAGACACATAGTGTGGTCTATGGAGGCCGAGTTCTTGTAGCTTTCATCATATCTCTGTACAGACTTCTTGGAGAGGAATCCAAAAACACTTATTCTTGGCTGATCACCACAGCCATCCACAAGGGCAGCTGGCTCCTGGGAACAGATGGTTGGCAGCCCAGGAGCCCTGGCTGCTGCTTCTTAGAGTGAAGCAGGATCCTCCACAGGTGGAGCATCTGCACGTCCCTGGATGAGGTGGTCTCCAAGATATCCTGCATAGAAGCCAGCTCTTTGGGGTGGAGCTGGGTGTCCCAGTCAGAACCTGTGGCCAAAGAGTCCTTCGTTCTGCTGCTCTTGGTTTTGCACTTGGGCCCAACTGTGAGGCCAGACGAAGTTTACATGGCCAAGGTCCTGTAGTTGTCTGGGATCACCGTCTGCACAGGCTCCTCCACACATCACCCCCAGGAGCAGGAACTGGGATTCTCGGAGAAATGGCTGAAGCAGGAAAAGTACAAGGTGATCTTGGAATATTTTGTCATTTCAGAGACTAAGAAGTCTCAAAAAGGTGTGAGGCCCTGTCAGAAATTGCACTGGAAAGAGCCAAAAGAAGTTCTTATAGTCAGATATGAAACAACTTGAGCATCAAAATAAATAGTACACAGTAGATCATAATGCATTGAATAAAACTGAATCTATAGATCTTGCTGATAGGAGTAAATGAATGCATAAATGAATAAATAGGGGAAAAAGAAAAACACTTTCAGTAGGAAGTCAACTAATGAATATAGAAGTGATGATGAAATTGGAACTTGCAAACTGTTGTAATTATTGTGGTAGTATTTTTTAATTTTTTAAATTGGTTTTATTGGTACTTTTTTTTTTTTTGAGACAGGGTCTCACTTTGTAGTTCAGGCTGGCCTTGAGCTCACAATGTAGCCCAGATGAGCCCTGAACTCAGCAATCCTCCTGCCTCTGCCTCCCGAGTGCTGGGATTATAGGCGTGAGCCAACATGCCCTGCACTGGTACATTTTATACACATGTTATGGTCACAACTGACACTGAACATTTGTACCAGTACATGACATGACTTAATTCTCATTTTCCCCCTTCCCCTACCCCCCACAACCCCACCGCCTATATACATAAGCTTTGTTTCCTTTTTTTAACCATCAAATTTGTTCTTTCCCTTTTTTACTTATGCCTACCTGCTCTTTTCCCATATTGTGGTAGTATTTTATTTAGGCAAGAATCATCCAAAGACCATAAAGCAAGTTTAGAGCCTCACAGGAATGAGGTACTTAAATGATTTCAGGGTAACTACCCACAAGATCCTTATCAGTAACAAAGAAATAAAACAATAAGAGTTTTACAGTGAAGTGACCTGCCTAACGCACCTTAGCCAAAGGACCGAGGTTAACATCAACAGTGTCAAGACACTGACATGTCCTTTCCGTCCTGATGTACTGAGAAAGGCATCTCATTTTGCAATTTTGAGGTAAAAAATGGATAACCTCAGTGTAATTATGAGGAAGCATTAGACATACTCAAACTGAGGGGCATTCTGCCAAATTGCTATCCAGTACACCACAAAAATATCAAAGTCACAAAAGACAAGAAAAAATTAAGTAGTGTCCTGGATTTGGGGGACTAAAAGGATATATAAAAATATGTGACAGGGCCGGAGGGTTAGCTCAGTGGTTCCGGCGCCTGCCTCACAAGCGTAAGGACCTGAGTTTGATCCCCGGTTACCACATATAATGCTGGGTGTGGTGGCTCACGCCTGTAATCCCAGCACTCGGGAGGCAGAGACAGGAGGATTGCTGAGTTCGCGGCAGCTTGCCTGGGCACCATAGTGAGCTCAGGGCCAGCCTGAACTACAAAGCAAGACCCTGTCTCCAAAAAGCAAAAAAAAAAAAAAAAAAAAATGTGACAAATAAATGTACCCTGTTATCCTGGTTTGGATAAAAGGCCACAAAGGAATGTTTGGCTCTAAAGATCATTCTTGAAACAATTGATGAAATTTAAATGAGCTCCTAGGATTAGACAGTAATACTTTATCAGTATGAATTTGTTAATTTTGATGGCTGCTTTGTGATTAGGTAGGAGAATATCTTCGTCTTTTAGGAAATACATAGTGAAGTATCAAGAAGTTTTCTAGTTTTACTCTCAACTGATTCAGATAGAAAAAAAATATATATGGCCCCAATAAGTCAAGAAAAGAATGCTAAAACAACCATGATAAAAATCTTAAAAACTAGAGATTTGAGTACAAGGTACATAGAGGCTATTCTTCCTCTACCTTTTCACTAAGCTTAAAATTATTTGAAGATAAAAAGGTTAGAATTTAAAAAAAAAAGAATCATCATGACTCATGTTTTCCTTTTCCTCTCCAAGGGCAGAGACTACTTTATGCACCTGCTACCCTGAATCTGGCCCCTGTCCAGGCACGTAAGCAAACGCCAGTGAGTACTTGTCTGGATAACTGGTGATTGTGCTTGTCTTAGCTGCCTTACTAAATTGTAAGCCACTAGCGGGCTTGAACCGTTTCTCATTTCTCTGAATTACATCAAGACCCCGCTCCATGTCCTATGCATAATTGACACCATTGGGTATTTGCAGAACTGAATGGAGTGATGTGGCCATTCCAAGGTTATAATAATGATTAGGTTCTGACAAAGATTCCCTTTATGGGCCTGTGAAAACAATGACAGTACTTGAAGCTCAGATTCCCTCCTGGGCCTACTGAAAGCCAGGGTCCAGGTTAAGCAGCGCTTTGTGGAGCCGCATTCTCTTGGAGGACCGTCTGACTCTCCACGAGTCACCTTGGCAAGGAGCCTCCTCCGCCTCCGCAGTCATTACCCTGATGAAGTACAGCTGGGCCGCGGACAATGCCTTCGCTCAAGTGGCAGCCGCCCTTAAAAGCACAGTTCTCTCGCCCCCCACAACAGCCCTCCCAGACCAAACACGGGCCCAGTGGTTTTATGTCTGCATGGGATGTGGACCCACAGGGAGTTAGAAATGGCAGCTGCGAAGCGTGCTATTGATAGAGAACATTCCAGCTCAGAGTGGAAACCCTGTCTAGAGTGACAAGTGAGCCTTGCCATGTATTTCGAAAACCATTGCTGAGGTTTTTGCAAAACTGGATTTGTAGAGGAAGCCGACACAGATTTCACCTCTGGACAGCTGTCCTGTTTGTTCTGTCCTGATTAGATGCAGGGTGAGCAGGAATCAGCCTTCAGAGCCATCAGTACAGAGCAGCTCTGCACGGGTAGCGCGATCTCCCGTAAAACCCCCAGATGATCAGCACTTTCCAAGACAGTTTCTTTAAAGAAACACAGGCTTATGTGTCTATGCAAACCTGCACAGGTCCCTTGTTATACCAGAAATCAACATTTCATGAAGTGGACAGGAGCGCAGTGTCTGGTACGACGCACATGGCGGAGTGCTTCGCCTGCAACAAACACTGCTCGAGGAGCTTTGTGTGATTTTCTGATTTAATCTTCCCAATTTCCCTGCGGGGGAAGTACCTGTCTACGCCTACTGAAAACAGAGAAGGTGCCAAGGAACTTGACCAATACTGCCAGATGAGGCAGTGACGGATCTACCACTGAGCTTCAATACTCTGATGCCAGTGCAAACTGTTTAAGTCTGATCCTTGCAGAGATGGCTGCTTTTCCAAGGACACTTTGAACTGATGCTTAAATACAGAGAAGAGACTATGTTATGTGCACTGAAAGTTGTTTTGGTCCCACACACGCACATATGCACATACGCACACACTGCACTTTGAACATGAAGCATAATCGAGCCGCGTTAAAAGTTAGAGTAGAAAGATAATAATATAGGGACGCTGCCAGGAGTGTGAAATGTGTTAAAAGTGTAAAACTTGACACAGTTGAAGTCATGTCGATCTGAAGAGCTCTACTGCATCTCTAGCTGGGCTGGGGACACGTCCTCCGTATGGAGTGCTCACATCAAATGCTGGGTGACAGCGCAGGGCAGAGGTGGCACCCATGCCTGTCACAGGAGGGCAGGCAGGCCAGGGAGGTAGGGAAGTGAACCTGACAGGCCTCACTGCACCCAGACAGGCACACTTGTCACGGGACCAAGATGCGGCCCGCGGAACAGACGGACCTGGGCCCATTAGCAGCTGTAATGAGGACATGCAGGGTGGACCGGTGCTCGGCTGGAGACACGGGGGAGCACATGAAAGATAAAAACAGGAATGGATGTTCCCGGCTAATGCGAGAGAGTCGCACACTGAGTTAGGGAGGAAAGAGATCCTGTTTCCTAGGCAGTAACACTGCTCGTTATATAGTTTTCTATTTTGTCAGTCATTAACTACACAAGTGAAGAAAGCGAAAGGCGCGCTTCCATGAATCAGGCAATCATTAACTTCCACGGAGTGCCTTTGTATAACCCAACCATGGTGGTGAACTTTTCAGAACAGGTCAGTGACATAAACGAGCAGTGGAAATGGGGCCGCGAAGAATGCAGGCAGCCAGGTTTGGAGAGCCCTGCCCAGCAGTGTCTTTCTGACCTCCTTTACCCCCACTCGAAAGTAACTAAAAGAGGGAAGAATATAAATCATAAGCAAGGTGATGAGATACGATACTGTTACCCAGAATAGGTAAACTTAATCACTGTCATAGAATAGATGAACAGCTTACTAACCAGAGGGTGAAAGCCACACATAGCTGCTGAGGACACTTTAAAAGGAAAAAGTTGGATTATAGGAATTAAGAAATAATTTCCATACTATAAGAACACTCTAACTTTGGCAACTGATTACCTACCTGTTCTTGTGTTGCTTTTTTCTAAGACAAAAAGTGGAGACAATAATAGGAATCAATCTACTTGGAGTAATTTAAATCAAAGCATTGTCTGGGATTACAGAATAATTTAAAATTTTTATGTTTTAATTTTGATGTTTATTTCTGAAAATTATTTTCTACTAGTTTAAATACAACCCAAGTTTGAGAAACAAAAATCTCCCTTTCATTTCTATTTTCTATTGTTGTTCTGTAACCTTTTCTTAAAACAAGCAGCCACTATAAATACAGATACTATTACTATTAGACTTAAGCCTATCTTTTTTTTTTTTTTTAGTTTTTGAGACAGGGTCTTGCTTTGTAGTTCAGGCTGGCCCAGAGCTCACTACATAGCCCAGGTAACCCTTGAACTCAGAAATCCCCCTGCCTCTGCCTTCCAAGCCCTGGGATGACAGGAGTGAGCCACCATGCCTGGCATTGTGGTTTATGGTACTGATTGCTGGTGGCTGTGAGTCACCACACCGAGTATTATGGTATTAGTTACGAGGGATCAAACCAGGGACCTTGCGCTTGCTAGGCGGACACCAGAACTGCTGAGCTAAATCTCCAGCCCTTAGGCCTATCTTTTGCTGAAGATTCAATCAAATTGTTAAAAATGAAGTAGTTAAAGGATTTTCCAATATTGGGCCAATTGGTACTGTGATACTTGGTCATTGAATAAGATTAATGTTGAAAATCTTAGGGGCAGGCTCCCTCCATTAAGAACATAGCCATGATTCTTCAGAGAGGAAATGTTTGCCCCTTTTTATTTAAAAAAATAATAAAATTTCATCTGTTTGTTTCTAAATATTCTACACATTTACTTTCTATAGGTAATAGGGAAAAAGGGAATCTCAAAAGGAGATTATATATCCAAATCTTAAGTAATTGATGGGTTAAAGAGTTTAATGTATTGTTTGTTTACCTCACATCTTATTACTCTCAGGTAATGAGGAGTATGTATTTATCTCTATGCCACTAATTTGCTGCCACTTTGCCACGAAGTCTTGTTACTTGTCAGCATCTGATTGGGAGATGCTGACCAGAATTTTAAGAGCTGTGGCAGAGCAGCATGGTGGGCTTGATACTCTGAGACCCTCATTCTCTTGGGTGCACGGTAGGCGTCTCATGCCAACAGAATCTTATGGGCTCCAACAAAGGAATCACTCAAGAGCAAATTCACTAAAAAGCAGCTGCTAAGAAGTAGCTTTTAAAAAATCCGCAGCAGTTTCAAACTATAAAATAGGCACCAAGATATATGTTACAATTTGGGGGGGGGTAGAGGTTTGTTTTGTTTTTTGACACAAGTTCTCGCTTTGTAGTTCAGGATGACCCTGAGCTCACTATGTAGCCCAGGCAAGCCTCGAACTCAGCTATCCTCCTGCCTCTGCCTCCTGAGTGCTGAGATGACAGGTGTGAGTCACCATACCTGACTTTTTCTTTTTTTATTGTAGTTGTACATTTTAGATATACATAATAACATTCATTATAGAGAATTTGGATCTGTACAGGTAGGTAACTTCCTCCTTTTTTTTTTTTTTGCACTTCCCTCCCTCCCTTCAATCCTTCTTCCCTTCCTTATTTACAAAAGCTTTTTTCCATATTTTCCTTTAGATTTTTTCCTTCTGTTCTTTTTTCTTGTCCCTTCCTTCATTTCTTCCTTTCTTCCCCTTCACACCTTCCATGTTCCCCTCTTCATTTGAACATTTTCTTACAGTTTCCCAGTCTCTATAGTACATTTTGGTCTTTACTTATATTTTTGGTTTCTCACACTAGAGAAACAGTGTGGTATGTAAACATGTGTGTCTGATTTATTTCACTTGAGTGTTGTCTCAAGGTTCATCCATTTAGCTAGAAATGTCTCAAGCTTATCCTTCTTTATGGCACAGTAGTACACCATCATAATTTTTTTTTTTTAAAGCACATCTTCTTTATCCATTAATCAGTTGGGAGGCATTTGGAAGTACTGGATATGTGGATTACAAACTGTGCTGCTATAGACATGAATGTGCATATATCACTGTGGTATGGCACCTTTAATTCTTCCAGGTAGATATTAATAAAGGGAACAGCTGGGTTAAATGGAGACTCTAGTCCTAGTTTTTTGAGAAATCTTCACACTGACTTCTACCGTGCTTGCACAAGTGTACATTCCCAACATTAGGACTTTCCCCCACAACCTCACCAACATTTGTTATTGGTTGATTTCTTTCTTCATTTTTTTTTTCCTGAGACTGGCTACCAAACCCAAGACCTTGTGTTTGTGAAGCAGGCACAGTGTCATTGAGCTAAATCCCCAGTCCTATTTGTTGATTTCTTGATAGCTATTTATTCTGCAATGAGATGGAATCTCACCATTGTTTTCATTTGCATCTCTCAAGTGACCAATGATGTTGAGTTTTTCATATATTTATTTGCCATTTATTCTCCATCTGAAAAGTGTCTATTCATTTCAGATGCCCATTTTTGAATTGGGAGTTTAAATTTGGGGGTCTGATTGTTTCTTTTTTTTTTTTTTTTTTTGAGACAGGGTTTTGCTTTGTAGTCCAGGCTGGTCCTGAGCTCACTATGTAGCCCAGGCAAGCCTCAAACTCAGCAATCCTCCTGCCTCTGCCTCCTGAGTGCTAGGATTACAGGGATGAGCCACCATGCCCAGCATTGTGGTGTGTGGTACTCATTGCTAGTGGGCAAGTGTCACCACACTCGGTATTGTTGTATGTGGTTATCTGGATTGAATTCAGGACCTTGTGCTTGCAAGGCAGGCACTGGAACCACTGAGCTAAATCTCTGGGGCCCTTGAATTCTTTATATATTCTACATATTACTCCATTGTGGAACAGCTGGTAAAATATGTTTCCACTGGGTGAGTTGTCTCTTCACTGTATTGGGGGTTTCTTTTGCTGTTCAAAAGCTTTTTAATAAGGCGAGATCCCAGTTGTTGATTCTTTGTGATAGTTCCTGTGCAATCAGGGTGTAGTTCATAAAGTATCTGGAGTATCTGGAGTTGTTTCTAAAGTATCTGGATATCTGGAGTTGCTTCTGTGTCTTCTAATCTGTTCTACTGATCCTTAGGTCTATTTCTTTGCCATTACCACACTGTTTTTATCGCAGTAGCTTTGTAGTATAATTTCAAGTTAGGAACTGTGACTCCCTGCCTTGCCCTCGTTTCCAAGAATTACTTTTGCTATCATAGGTCTCTTCTGGTTCCAAATGAATTTTATGATTATTCTCTCTAATTCTATGAGATATGTTATTGGTATTTTGATAAGAATTGCATTAAATCTGTATCACTATATTAGTTCTTTCTACTCAAGAACAAGGGATGTCCTTTCATTTCTGATATCCTCTTCAATCTCCTTTTTCAGGCCACTATAGTTTTCAATGTAAAGGTCTTTTACTTGCTTCACTAGATTGACTCATAGGTATTTCATTTTGGGGGTGTGCCATTGGGAAAAGTGTTATTTCCCTCTTTTCTCACTGAGCTTGTTATTTGTGTACAGAAATGCTATTGATTTTTGAGTACTGATTTTGTACTCAGCTATGCTACTGAATTTGATTATTAAGTCTACGTGTTTTTGGTAGAATTTTGGGGGGTCTTCTATGTAAAGTATCATGTTATCCACAAAGAAGATAATTTAACTTCTTTATTTCCCATCCTTTTTCCTTTTATTTCCTTCTATTGTCTAATTGCTTTGGCTAATGTTTCTAGAACTACATTGAAAAAGAATGATGATAATTGACATCCTCATCTTGTTCCTGATTTAGAGTGAAAATTTTCAGTTTTTGTCCATTTAGTATGATGTTGGCTGTTGGTTTATCATATATGGCTTTTATCTGATTGAGGCAAAGACCATCTATTCCAATTTTTTGTAGGTTTTTCAAAATCATGCATGAATGTTAGAATTTGTCAAGTGCTTTTTCTGGATTTGTTGAGGTGATCATGTAGTTTTTGCTAATATGGTGTATTACATTTATTAATTTGTATATGCTGAACTAACTCTGCATTCCTGGGATGACTCTTACTTGGTCATGGTGTATAATCATCTTGATGACTTACTGCATTCTGTTTATGTACCTCCTTGTGGATTTTTGCATTTATTTTCATTAAAGAGATTGGCCTGTGGTTCTCTTTTTTGGTTATATCCTTCTCTCTTTTGGATATGAGGGTAGTGCTTGCTTTTAGGAATAAATTTGAGAGTATTGCTTCCCTTTCAATTTCATTAGAGTTTGAGAAGTGGTGATCTCATGAGATTGTCTCTACTTTTTTGTAGAATTTAGCAGTGAATCTGTCAGGGCCTAGACTTTTCTTTTTTTGATAGATTTTTAAAAAATTACATATGTAACCTTGAAGCCACACTCATAAGTGAAATAAATAGGGCACAGATGTGTAAATACCATATTGTTTCTCTAGTATGAGAAATTGAAGATGTAAATGAAGTCCAGAATGTATAATAGGTATTGTGAAATAGGAAGAAAATGTTCAAAGGGAAAGGGGAAGTGGGGGAGGCAGGGGAAAAGCAAAGAAGGGAAAGAAAAGATTTGATAGTAAGAAGAAAAAATGGAAACAGCTTATGTATATGGGAGGTGGAGGATTGAAGGAGGGCAGGGGAATAGGAAAAAATAATCAAGATATATTACATACAGGTACAAATTCTCAATGATGAATGTGATCATAATGTATACCTAAAATGTACCAATAAATTCAAAAGAAGGGAAAAATAAATTACATTTTCAATTTCCTTGATTAATATTGGTTTATTGAATTTTTATTTCTTGTTGATTCAGCTTTGGTAATTCATAGGTATCTAGGAATTTGTCCATTTCTTCTGTTTTCCCTATAATTAGAATATAGGTTGTCAAAGCAGGTATTAATGATCTTCTGGATTTCTGCAGGATATGTTGTGATTTCATCCTTTTAATTCCTATTTGCATGGATTTGAGTCTTCCATTTCTCGTACGGTTGGCTAAGGGTATATCAATTTCATTTGCTCTTATAAAGAATGGACTCTTCAATTCATTGATTCTTTTTATTGTTTTTCCTTTTCTGCATCATCTAGCTGCTATTGGATTGATTTTTCATGAACCTTTGCTTTTTTTTTTTTTTTTTTTTTTGAGACAGGGTCTTGCTTTGTATTTCAGACTAGCCCTGACCTCACTATGTAGCCCAGGCTAGCCTCAAACTCACAGCAGCTCTCCTGCCTCTGCCTTCTGAGTGCTGGGATGACAGGCGTGAGCCACCCCGCCTGGTTCCTTTGCTATTTTTAAGAATTGTTTTGGTTAGCTCAGTGGTTCCAGCGCCTGCCTCGCAAGCGCAAGGTGGAGACTCACGCCCACCAGCAATCAACCAGCAATCAGCACCACATACCACAGTGCCGGGCATTATGGCTCACGCCTATAATCCCAGCACTCAGGAGGCAGAGACAGGAGGATAGCTGAGTTCAAGGCTTGCCTGGGCTACATAGTAAGCTCAGAGCTAGCCTGAACTACAAAGCCAGACCCTGTCTCAAAACAAACAAACAAACAAAAAAGAATTGTTTTCATGACCACTAACTATAATCCTGTTTTCTATATCTGACATTCTGGCCTTACATTGGCTTATTCTGCTGTGTATACTTTCAATGGAATTTTTAATCTCTTAGATATCTATTTGAAGGGTTCTATTTCTGTCCTATGTTGGGCATACAGTGTCACGATCGTTTTCCTCAGCTACTCTATTTTTTAACTGTACTTGCTCTAGTCATTAACTATGTCCTTCACAGTCACCATCTCTGTAGTTACCTGAGAAAATTATTTCTGATTTGATTTTTTTCTAGAGGCTCCTTCATCTGGTTACTTCCACTGTTATCACTGCAGAGAGTCCAGGTGGGTGTGGCTTTGGAATTGTTTTACCTCATTGCCCCCTGGGTTTAGTTTCAGTGAGATGTGGAAATATGGAGTCGTATCTCAGTTCTATAGCTTCTCATTTTCCTTTTTTTTTTTTTGGTTTAATTTATGAGTTGAGGCGTGCAAATTACTTATGAGAGGTAGCTTCATTGTTAGTATTTATTACCCTTACAAAATGACTACTTCTCAGAGATATCTTCCAGGTATAGCTGGCTTTTGAGTTTTGAGTATGTTGCAAGATCCTATCTCTTCAATTTATTAGGGTTGAGAAGTTGCTACCAATTTGGCCTAGCTCCTAGTTCTTTGGGACTGGCCTACACTATTTTTTATGACCCATAGCTAATTTCAGTCTTGGCATAGTAGGAAGAACAACTGATTAGAACAATTATGTCACCCTGGCTATAGTAGTGCAATCAGTAATGAAAGTAGCATTAGACATGATAAACTCTGATAAATATTTACCACCTTTAACTGTATGAACTAGATTTGTGCTTGTATAACAAAAATCTAAAACAAACCTGAAAATTCTATACAGTAAATATGCCCTCAATATGGTGATTTTGGCTTCAGGGGAGAAAATTTAAAAGGGATTGGGGGCAGAGGAATAAAAGAAGAGGAAGAGATGAAAAGCAAGGCTGAAAGACAAAGGAAGATTATGGAATCTCTGAGGAACTGTTGAAGAAGGCAAGAGGGAAACAAAGCAAGAAGAAATAAAAATAAGAACAGAACAGAACAACAATAAACTAGAAGCAATGTTAGCACTCATATAAAAACAAGAACAGTCAAGGGCCGGAGATTTAGCTCAGTGGTTCTGGCACCTGCCTCGCAAGTGCAAGGTCCTGAGTTCTATCCTGGTAACCACATACAATGCTGGGCGTGGTGACTCATGCCCACCAGCAATCAATACCACATACTACAGTGCCGGGCATGGTGGCTCACGCCTGTAATCCCAGCACTCAGGAGGCAGAGACAGGAGGATTGCTGAGTTCGCGTCAGCTTGCCTGGGCACCTAGTGAGCTCAGGGCCAGCCTGAACTACAAAGTGAGACCCTGTCTCAAAAAAAACA
>PVIC010004316.1:0-63418 GCA_004025085.1 Thryonomys swinderianus | reverse complement strand
TGAGCCACCATGTCCAGCATTGTAGTATACGGTATGATTGTTGGTGGGTGTGTCTCCACGTCCAGCATTATATGTGGTTACCGGGAATCAAACTCAGGACCTTGCGCTTGCGAGGCAGGCGCTGGAACCACTGAGCTAACCCTCCGGCCCTCCTATAGATTTCTTAACATCTGTAGTAGCACTGATTCTCTAAATTTAAATGAACTGTAGAGCTGAGTCTTCTTAGATTATCCACTGAATAATGGCTATAGAGTCTTATTCAATTATTTTTATGCATCCATCAATATGTACACAACATGAGATCAAAAATATAAACCCAAGCAAGAACTGATTAAATCTATTTACGATCCCTGCCTCCTTCCACTCTTCACCGAAATCCCATCCGCATTACAGGCACCACTGGGATTACCACGTGATCCTCGGGATGCTCGCCTCTCCTCATTTCGCATCCCCGCATGTGTGGTGCCCTGGGATCCTCATATTTTAGGTGTAGGGCCCTTCCCTGCTGCGTCCTCTGTAGCAGAGGCCCGTCTCTGACTTCAGTAACCGGCCCCCATTTCTGACATGACCCTGAAGTTGAAGCAGACTTCAGTTAATGCTGCCAACCACAACTGTCACCTCCAGTGTTTCAAGTCCAAGATGTCGACTGCTCAGTAGACTATTGTTTTTGGAAGGACAATCTTTTCCTCTTACCATTTATTTCCTATCCTGCTTTTCCGACGACACACTTGGTTCTTTAACCAGTCAGTCACGGTAGAAAGGTTAGCAGTCTTCTCTTTTTCTCTCTCACCCATCAAATCAAAGAGTAAGTTTCCTAAACAGCTTCCAAATTAATTTTTTTTCCACTATGACTATCTTTGGCTCCATGCTTCATTATTTGAAGACTCATTACATGAGTCTACCTTATTTAAACTCTTCTCTTTTTCTAAAAATTAAAATGGAGTATTATTCTGCCATAAAGAATGACAAGATTGATTCATTTATGTGCAAATGGATACAGCTGGAGGACATGCTGAGTGAAATAAATAGATCACAGATAGGCAAATAGCAGATCTTCTCTTTGATATGAGTACCTCTAAAAGCAAATGAGCTCTAGAAAATATGACAGTTTTTGTAGAATGAGAAATTTTCATAGGAAATTTGGTGTGGGGGTGTAATGAGGGAAAGGAATAAATAGGATTTTGAAAGAAAAATAAAAGAGCATGCATATAGGGGGTGGGGAGGTGTGGGTGGGTGGGGATATGGGTAAAAATGAGAATTGACTTGTGTCATATATTGGTACAAATTCCCCAATGTTATGTATGATTGTGAGATGTATATAAATTGTACCAATAAAGAATTCAATTAAAAAAAATTCCTCCTCAGACCCTCTTCTATACTGATTTTTCACCTAAAACCCAAGTCCCAGTTCCTCTAAAAATTCTCAGTGAATCTCTTCCTTGAAGCAGTGAGCCTTCAACTAAAACATGTATCAAAGTCACCCAGAACACTTGCTGGAGCACAAATTCCCAGGCCTTCCCTCACCAAATATGTTTCAGTAGATCAAGGACAGAGACCAAGAATTTCCCACATGACAAGATCTGAGGCAATAATGAGGCTTCTTAAAATTTAGACCAAGAGTGTCTCCACGGCAGGGCTGCAGGGAGGTGAATGAACCATGGCGGCCCTGGAGCAGACCTGACGGGAGGAGCTGGGCCGCGGGGCAGGATGGGAAAGGCTGATACCTCCTTCCCCAATTCCCCGTCACTCTCTGCTCCCCTCCTGGGGGGCACAAGGAGTTTTCTTCACCCAGGTCCTTCCCACCTTGCCATTCTGCCTTGGAGAAGCACGTCCTCCTGGGAGCCGTGGAAGTCAGGTGTTGTGTCTCAGTGACAAGAAAGAGACTGAAGTCTGCTGATCTGGAACCACTTAGGGGAGCCACATTTCCAGAGCAAAAAGCCATGCCATTTACAAGGCATTCAAGACCCTGCACTTTGCCCTCTGAGTTAGGTCCAGCTGGTCTACTGAACTACGCCTACACTGATTCTCATTCCTATAATGCCCTCGTCCCACCCTAGTGCTCTCTCCCTGCCAAACACCTACTACTCATCCTTTGCCCCCCTTAATTTTTCTTCTGGGAATTGAATGCAGAGCTTCCTTTGTGCTAAGATATGCTACCATCCAGAAATACTCCATATTCCCTTCCTTGCTCCCTGGACTCAATACAATGTGCATTCTTGCATTGAGTCCTCCTCAACCTCTCTAAGAAGCAAAACAAAGTGTCTTTTCTTTCAACCCCCCACATTTATACATACTTAAATGCTTTCCTGGTAGCATCTCCTTTATGGCATATAAATATTTTACTTATTATCTATTACATATCCTTGTTTATTTTTATTGTTCATCTCCCTTACAATATTGGATAGTTTTTTTATTACTGTATGACTTTAAGTTGGCATTCACAAAATATTTGAATGAATTAATGAATATATCACTTAATGTATTTCTCTAATTAGATACTTTCATGTCTGTCTGTGCCTCATAATGACAGTCCCAAAGGGCAGGTGTCATATTCTTCCAATTTTGTGATCACAGATCTAATTATCCAGTAGGCCCTGACTAAAGGTCTATTGAATGAGTGGCATTTAAGAAATTCTTCTGATTTAGTTCAATACACTGTCTATCCTGAGAGATTATGATCTTAAAACACTGTATAAGACACATGACATTGACCACAGAAACCCTGTGGCGCTGATACAGTGCTTAGTTGGTTGGGTTACAGAAAATGTTAAAAATTTCTATGATTAGTAGCCATTGCAAATGAGATACATACAGTCTGCTGAACATTCAATCAAATTTGAGGTAAGATTACATGAGAAAGAAAAGTTAAGTGAGTGTTAAAGCATCGTACCTCAAGGTTTTATTTTCAACATTGCCCAGACAGTGGAGAAAATGGCACCAATAATACACTTGACAAAGGCGCTAGAAAGATAGTACCTTACACAAGAAAAACAGCAGTCAATTCTGGAGAAATTTAGTGACCAGAAAGATAGTACCTTACGTAAGAAAAACAGGAGTCAATTTTGGAGAAGTTTAGTGACTAACTAAACTAGAACACAATACAGTAATAATATAGTTGAAGTTAATATTTACTGAAGAATTATGTTAAGTCCAGTTTTATGCTAAACATTTAACATGGCTTATTTTACTTAATTATCACAATCTTGTGATCTAAGCACATTTTTAAAAGCTGTTTTATAAATGAAGTTAAGAATGCTTAAATTGGACACAGGACTTAGCTCAAGTGGTACCACACATACCTTGGAATGCTTAGATTGCCGATAATGCCACACTGCTAATGAATGTCAGAGCTTCAGTGTAAACCTAATGTCTCTGACACCTAAAGCCATGCTATGAACCATTACACATTCATCTGAATAACTTTGATACAAAATGCTATATGCTGAGGCTGCATTATGAAACATTCTAATAGTATATCATTCTATAATAAAATCATTTATAATTGGCTTCATATATGGTACATCATTTAGAAATACTAGTAGCAAGTACTGATGATATATACTACAGCAACTGTGCCACATCAACATGAAGGTTTTATTTACATTTTACTATTCTTTCAACTGGTTTTTACACTGACATCTCTTTTTAGAATAACAGTTTCACCCTATATTACATTTTATTTTTCTGTACTTCCTAAAATGTGAATCCCTAGAAGGGGCAGAGTATACTTGTTCTTGGAAAGAGGGACAAAGTAGACATTAAACAGTATTTTATGACCTGTAAAAAATTTGTATTCTAGATCTTTTTCCCTCATTACCTATATATTCATGAGGTGCTTTAAACATTAAAAATGTTTAAATCATGCTTCACATCAAGACAGAGAATACCAACATATTTGTTAGATATTAAGTTTGAAAACTCCTGGGCCAGGGATTTAGCTCAAGTGGTATCGCACCTACCTTGGAAGTACAAGGGCCTGAATGTAAACCTCAGTACCGCACAAAAAAACAACAACAAAAAAAAATTCAAAGACTCAAACAGTCTTACATTAAAAAATTTTTGGAAGGGTATTAAAAGTTCATTTAGTTCATTTCTAAACATGCACTGATATTAGCAAATTGTAAAAATGTGATGTCATATATTTAAATTTCACATTTTGTTTTGATACATGAACTCTGTTTCCTTAAGTCAAACTATGGTGCAGAAAGAACAGAAAAACATCTTGTTTCCTACTCATTTAAGTTTTAACTTTCATTTAACTTTGCACAAATATTTAAAATATCTTCATATAATAAGACTGTTCAATTATTATGTTTTTACTTTTTAGAAGATATAACACAAATACTGTTTCTGTCATTCTAATACCTCTTTAATGTGTGCGCTGATGAATGCTTTTGAATTAAAAAACTGTAATGGGCAAAAAAAAAATGTCAAAGGAATAAATCTGAGATCTATTTTTGAAGCTTTTCAGACAAGCCCTATGATAGCTAGCAAAACACATTGAAAGTCCTGTAACATCACCATTGGAATCATTCCTGTTATTAGGTTAGGACAATTGGATCAAAGACATAAATGCATTCTTTCTGAGGCCACCATTTTCCTTCCTTTGTTGTTCAACAAATATAACTCTTCTTTTTAGGCTGTGCAGCAGAACAGTTAAATTCAACTCAAAGGATACAGTTGTAAGTTCAGAATATATCAAATTCATTAGCAACAGCATAAGCCTTTACATTTCTCTTAAATATATAGGTGAAAAGACAAGCAGCATGGCAAGAGTTAATTGAAACATTCCTGTTGTAGAAGGACTGCGGAGAGTGGGGGCTGGGGGCGCTGGGAGGGGGAGCTAGGCAGGGAGATGCAGAGTTAATCAGGGAGCAAATCCAAAGCCAGGCATGGATAGGCCTCACTAATGAGCCTCAAGTACCCTGCAGTGGTTTTCAAACTTAACTGGCTTCAAACGATGCCACCCCATGACAGAATGCAGCTAGCCATAAGAGGAGGGTGATTAGAATAAATGACTGGAGTAATTAACTCTGATGTGAAACCACCTGATTGGAAAAGAGAAGCCAAGAGCTATTTAGCTGATGGTCCTCCAGTAGAAAAGGAAGCTTTCCCTTTCTCTTGTGTGGGTGTTCAGTCAGAACTGCACTCTTTCAAGTAGGTATTTGGTAGCACTAATGAAAAGCAGCTTTCATTCAAGGGCCTCTCAAGGGCCTTCCCATTCATTTTGAAAGGGGAAGAAAATAAAAGCTTCAAAGTAGAACTAATTTACTTTACTCCCCTACCTCTTAGTGAATTTTGCATTAGGAAAGTGTACATTAGTATTTGTGCTAGCTAATCTACCTCCAAATAATGTCATCAAATACTAAAAAAATTTATTAATGCATCAACCAAATACTCAGAGTAATTAACATTTAAATTTTCTCCTGTTGTTAACAGAATAGGAAACTTTTGCATAACAACTTGAAATTCATAGTGATTAATTACTGATCAGTAGCAATATTTCCCATATAAAATGCTACTGGAATCATTCTTTCCTACAGCACACACTCCATAAAGTAAGGGAGAAAGATAAGTAAGGTTTGCTTATTTTTGAAGTGAAAACAAAACATGTAAAGTTGAAGTAAAGAAAAAATGAATACATATTTTAGCAAAAAATAAAAAAGACATCTTTCTGATTGTGCAAATTTAGCCCCAAAACTCCACACACACACACTCTTGCCTCCTTTATTTTATAAAGAGAGGAATTACAAAGACTTGGGGCATTACTACCTGCTGTTTTACAAGTAATCATCAATTCATTGGGCCAATGTTGTTCTGTACCTGCTGAGTTAATGTTCCTCAGCAGCCCTCCCCCCAAACAGGTTCACAAGCTGCCTGGGGACTGGTAGGGTGGAGTAGCACATGTAACTTACAGAATGTTTATGCCTAAACTTGGATTTATTTGACAGCTTTACACCTTTGGGCATGATATAATTAAATGTTTTGACAGCCAAACAAAAACTGTATAAATTTAAAAGCTATTAGGAGCTTAGCTTCTAGAATCAAGATGAAGTAATTTACTTATACCCGAACCACTTTTAGCAAGTACATTTGAATAGAAAGCACAAAGAAGATATTTGCGTATTCCAATATCAGCTCATTTCTTCATATTCTTTTATTAACAACAGTCTCCTTATAAGTACTAATAATAAATTTAATGTCAAAAACTTAGGTTTATCAACAGAAGGATGTTTAAAATGATCAAATTCTCCTAAATTCTATCTTTCTGTATTTTCTATAACTTTAGGAACAGCAACATTCAAAAGGCATAGACTAAGAAACAGTATTTTAAAACACCACCAAATACTGTTTTAAAATGTTTAAAGCAACACAAGGACAGTGAGTGGTTCTTCACCCAGCCATTAAGGACTCAGGAGGATAATCCGCACTGTCTCCACATGCCACGTTTCAGGTTTTCGCAGGACTCTGCTGCTGTGCTCCTCTGAGGTCACAGAGTCCTACTTCTTGTAGAGAGGAGGAGCAGTACCACCCCTAAATTCACAATTTACCTTCAAAGAAGCCTCGTGGTTATTGACTTTAGTTCCAGACAATGTTCCCATCGTCAGAGTAACTTAGACACAATTAATAAAAAATTGATATACACAAAGCTTAAAAAAACTACAGTGTAAAACAAATTTGCCCATTGGACCTTCACATTTTTAAAATGAAAAGCTGACTTCCATATATACTATACTTTACCACTTTACCATTCTGGATAGAATGAGCAGGGACTGGCTCACAGTCTAACAAAAGGACTTCATGTAAACAATCGCTAAGTCTGAATCATAACTGAAGTGTTTGGATTCTATCACTACATAAAAACACTGAAAATTCACTTTTCATTATGTAACAATCTTAAGAGGTACTATGTCCTCATGTGAAGGTAACAATGATCACTTGTTTACTTAAAAAAACAAATCACTGAAATGTTTGAAAACCAGTCCACTTTTCCCGTGGTGTTTATACTTCACTTAATCATCCTTCCTGGAAAGACAGCTCTAAAGGAAGAAAATACTAAGAACCAAATCCTGTTTAACTTACACATGCTGATGTCAAGTAATTTAGCAAAACATATTCTAAAAAGAGCTTCTTGTGTACACATCTAAAAACATTACTGCACTATCTAATTGTTCTCTTCCTCTTACTCATGTTAACAGGGTAATGTCTTTCCCAGCACCATATTTGGTTTCCCTGGCCTACGGCCTGAAACAGATTAAACTTTCTGAGTGTTCAAATATCTGATGACACAGACTGAGGGAAGAAGGGCCCGGGATTCAGAAGCCGAGGTGCAATCCAGCTTACTAATTATTTTAGCAAATAAATCTTAAAATGATTTAAACACTAATTAAATCTTCCTAGTTATGGGTAGGTGTTCGAAAAGTTAGTACATTCCAAACCTAAGATGGGTACTATTAGGTGTAGAATAAGAGAGTGATGTTGTTAAAATATTATATATTAAAGTGGTCCTGTTAAAATATATTATCTTGGTGTCTTTTTATTATTGCATTGTTTCTCCTCTGTATGGACACTGTGTTTCGGAAACAACAAGACCTAATATGTATCTTCCAGACCTTCTGAGTACAAAGACAAGCAGCGGTGCAGATGGGATATAGTTTAGCTAGAGGCACAGGAGGAGGAGGAGGAGGAGGAGTAGTGTGAGCCGCACTGTCCTTTCACAGATAAAGGTACGAGGAACCAAGTGCTTAGAAACCACGGTGGCAGCTCTGGGACTCAGTGACCTTCAGCTGAAATCTAGTATATGTATATAAACATATCGAGACTGCTCAAATATACTAATTTTGTAATACATTTTAAGTACTGCTAAAAAATGGAAAGAGCTGAAAAATAGCAAAGCATTCTTATGTAGACTTTTAATTTTACACTCACAGAAAGAGCTTTCAGACTTTTTAGAGGTTTTAAGTATCGTACAGATAGAAGGAAAGTAAAATGACACAAATTGGCAACTAGGGAAAAACTTCAGAGTTCAACTCTTCTGCACTGCTTCCCTACTAGATGGTGTGGGTGTCTCCCCCCCCCCCCATAAAATACTGCCTTCCATGTTTTTAAAAGAATTAGTAAGGCAGAATTTCTTTAAAAAGAATTTTCCACTATTATTTCTAAAATTTTCTTCAAAGGCTTATACTACCAATGCTAACATTTTTTTGATCATTTTGACAGCCTTATAATTTGTTCCTAGAACTCCCTTAGTGCTTTGTTCACGACTGTTCTACTTCTAACCTCTTCTGGGTGAATTACCTTAATTCCTCTGCCATGACAATCCTGTCTTAAAATTTACCAAAGTAGAGTAAGTACAACTGTACCAAAGTACAACTTTATCTAAACATATGTTTAAATAGTTCGGTAGTAGAGCACTTTCATACCATCTGCAAAGCCTTGAGTTTGATTTCCAGCACTGAAAAAATTATATCTACTGACTAGAAAGAATGATTATGTAATATATATTTCACAAAGGTAGGGTTCTGAAAGTTTTAAACATAAATAAAAAATACCCAAGAAGAGAGAAAAGTTCAAACTCCTTTTAACATTATACAATGTGCATATATCTAACAGTCATATGGCATTCTATTACAATGTCTGTGTCAGTTTAAAAACAATATTTAAAATGATGTTAAGACTCTCAAATACAGTGGCTTAAAGTGTCACGGAGAACAACTTAAGCTGTATATCATAACTGATACTCCCTTGTATTGTTCAAGGGGTTAACAGGAAACAGAGGATAGCATTAGATGGGGAAATGTAGTTACTGAAGCATGATTCTGAGGAACTTGCCGTTGTGCAATACTGGAAAGGCACCCAGCCCAGAGCCCTGAAGGCTGCCATGTGGGAGCTACTGGTACTGGAGCTGGCTGAGGGCTGCGGACAGATTTAGCTGTGCTGTGGCTATATAGGGCCCGTATTTCTAAATCGAGTAGGGGAAGGGGACAAAAGTAAACACGAACTTTCCTCTCCTGCTTCCTATCTCCTGTCACCGTGAGCAACCCTCAAGGGCAGAAGAGAGGACTCAAAGGAATAAGGAACAGTGACACGGAGGGGAGGGAGTCAGGGCAAAATGGGAGGACAACTGGCACGTGAAACGTACAGAATCCTAGCCGGGCTTCAGCTCAAGTGGTACCGCTCCCACCTTGGAAGCACAAGGTAAGGAGTACAGGTCCTATCACAATCAAGGTATTTTCTACTGCACTGAGGCATATTTTAAACTGCGTAATTACTCTTGAAACCCTTTTTTCTTCTTTTTTTTTTTTTAGCACAATGGACTCTAGGGT
Source organism: Thryonomys swinderianus (assembly GCA_004025085.1). Taxonomy (NCBI): domain Eukaryota; kingdom Metazoa; phylum Chordata; class Mammalia; order Rodentia; family Thryonomyidae; genus Thryonomys; species Thryonomys swinderianus. Next base: position 54,092 of record PVIC010004316.1, on the reverse strand, counting down.
TTTATCCTTTTTTCTGCTTTCTCAAGAAAACTGTTTCCTAGGAAACTCTCTGAATTTCTTGACTATACAGTATCAAACTCTCCCAGGCTTCTACTACCATTCAGTATAGATGAGTACCAGATCTTTTTTCTAAGAGCTAGATCAAAGGCTGCATATTGCAATAGCTATGGAATCCAGATGGATAAACAAAATGAGGTAAAGTGAGTATAACACAACAGAGTGAGAGCCTGCAGAATCCCGAGATATGCAATCTACAAGGGCAGCCAGCTATCGGTCAGCCCCAGTACGGTTCCTACTGCAGTAGTGTAACCTTGATGCGAGTGAGATTCATTTGGGTTTTATACAGTTTGCTCAGGTACTTTAATTAATCTCTAGATTACTTATAGCAACAAATATAGTGTAGGTGCTTTGTAAACGGTTGAGTGTAACAGGGGAATAAGGACAAGGAAAAGGTTTACTTATGTTTTGTACAGAAATTTGTGATCTGTACTTTGCTAAACCCAGACAAGCAGAACTGCAGATATGGAGGGCTGAGTATAAAATAAAAAATTCTGGGCCGGAGGTTTAGCTCAGTGGTTCCGGTGCCTGCCTTGCAAGCGCAAGGTTCTGAGTTTGATCCCCGGAAACCACATACAATGCTGGGCATGGAGACTCACGCCCACCAACAATCAATACCACATACCACAGTGCCAGGCTTGGTGGCTCACGCCTGTCATCCCAGCACTCAGGAAGCAGAGACAGGAGGATTGCTGAGTTCGAGGCTTGCCTGGGCTACATAGTGAGCTCAGGGCCAGCCTCAACTACAAAGTGAGACCCTGTCTCAAAAAAAAAAAAAAAATTCTCCTACTAGAAAATATGCAAAAGTAAATAAAATAAACTAACAGACCTTTGCCCCACTTTTATTTTGAAATGGTTTTAAGCTTTAAGGAAAATGCAAAAATATTAGAGTTCCACAGTATCCTTTATTCAGCACACCCTAATATTAACTTCCATGATGAGGATTCTACTGCCAAAACTAGGACATAGATACTAAGCTAGAGAGATTGTATGATTTTTTTTTTTTTTGAGACAGGTTCTCGCTTTGTAGTTCAGACTGGCTCTGAGCTCACTATGTAGCCCAGGCTGGCTCTGAGCTCACTATGTAGCCCAGGCAAGCCTCGAACTCAGCAATCCTCCTGTCTCTGCCTCCTGAGTGCTGGGATTACAGGCGTGAGCCACCATGCCCGGCACTGTGGTATGTGGTATTGATGGCTGGTGGGCGTGAGTCTCCATGCCCAGCACTGTATGTGGTTACCGGGGATTGAACTCAGGATCTTGCGCTTGAGAGGCAGGCGCCGGAACCACTGAGCTAACCCTCTGGCCCTGTATGATTTTTTTTTTTTTAACCAGCTGTGACTGTTAAGCTTAATTCTGCCCACTTGACTGACTTGGGAGCTGTCTAGGGCATTGCCAAAGCCCAATTCTGGGTGTACCTACAAGAGTTATGGAGCTGTGACCTTGTATTTAGTCACAAGCTCTTTCTCTGGCCCTGTTCCCCAGTTCTGCAATGAACAAAGCATCTTTGCTCCATCATAACCTGGTACCATACTTCTGCCTTAAAGATAGCCAATGGCAGACTGAATCCTCAGAGACCATGAGCCATATTAAACCTCTCCTCTTAATTGTAGGTGTCAAGTACTGTGTCTCAGCAATGGGAAAACTAATACACCTTCTCATTGCCCCTCTTCTGTTCCAGGATCCAATCTAAGATTCCAAACTGCATAGTTGTTATGCCTATTAATTACCAAAGGGAGACAATAACAAGCTTTTAAATGAACAGTGAAATAGACAGAACATTACCAAAGAAGCCCCTCAGGAGAAATAAATAATAGCAACAAAATGACAAAACTGTTCTACAAAACAGTAAGAGGGTAAGGATTAATTCTGGCTGTTTTTCTCCAAGTTCAACCAGTTTTGGTCACATAAGACTTTGGTTTGGTTTTTAAGTCAATGTAGGAAAAGTAGATTTCTCACTTAGGAAAACTTTGTTTTTTCTTTTAGGTTGGTAGAAATAAGATTTCCTCATACATACAAATGAACTCTCAAAACACCATGTCCTCAAGGAAAAAGACAGATTGAAAACAAATAATTGTATCTAACAACAGCAAGATGCAAGAAAAACTAATCTGTCTTGATTTGGGCTTAGGGCAGAAAGGCTTTCTTACAAATTCATATTCACATCTTGACCTTATGTAGATTTAGAATTTAAAAGTATGACCAAATAGTCTGAAATTTTCATACAAACTAGTTCTAGGCTGTGATACACAGAAGAGGCCAAAGCAAAATATACTGGAAAGAATTCTAACAAATAACAGCTCTCCTAAAGATAATCCCAAGCACTAAACATTCAAAGAAACAGACAAGAAGATTGAGAATCATCAGTACTTCACTGACACAGTACTTGTTTGGCAAGTGCAAGGCACTGTGTTCACCACAAAAATAAATGCATAGAAAAATTAGGTAGCAACTATTAGTATAAACACAACTCCACATAACAGTAAGGAAATAATGTTTCTATTACTCCAAATTATGTTTTAAGTTGTGAAAGAAATACAAGGATGGAGGTGGTTTGATAAAGAACTATCAAGAAATGAAAAATAGTCACTAAATTGATAGCAGGCTGAACTGCAGCTTTTTAAATAGTTGAAGAGAAAATGAGTGACCTAAACATGAGAAAACTGACCAAAAACTGATAGAAACAGAATGAAATAATAAAATGAAAAACATAAACAAGGCAAGAGAACAGGAGGGCAGCTCAGAGGAAGGACACACTTCAGCACGTGTGAAGCCGGACTTCCACTGTGACACCCCTGCCTAGTCCACAACACTCTGAAAAAGTGACAAGTGTCTATTCCTTTAGCTCAAGATCCTGGATCAGAGCTTCTAGAACTCTTGATTGCTACCTGTTGCGATTTAAACCTAGAACATCTTCCTAATGTCTCATGTGTTCAGAAGGGGTGATTTGAAAAGTGAATTAGGCTGATGTTAATTCACAGCTAAATGCAGGGCCTGGCTAGAAGAGATGGGTCACTGGGAAATGTGACCCAGAAGAGTGTATTTTTGCTTTCACCTTTTCTTATCTCTCCCTGCTTCTCGGCCGCCATGGTGTAGGCACTTTCCTCTAGCACGCCTCTCACAATGCTGCTTCAGCCTGTAGCCAGCAAACCATGTACTGAGCACACTGAACCCATGAGCCAAAGTGAACACCCCTCCCTTTAAGTTATGAATGTCGAATATTTAGGCCAGGGACAGGAAAGCAACTCGTACACTGCATAATGTAATGGAAAAATCCATCAATTGATGTTAGATGAATATGGAGAAAAGAACAGTTTCTCTTGTAGAAGCTTTGTCAGCAGGGAAAACAGAAGTAAAAGTTCCACACAAATGTAAGAGGAATTTTCTCAAGAATAAATTGAGAGGAAAAAAGAGAGACTGTCACAGTGTGAATGTCAGCAAATGTTCTAGGAGAATTTAAGCTAAGAAATTCTTAGATATTTTTAGATTTAGGATGAAAAATGAGTCCAAACAGAATAAAAATACATCTTCACCTAGACACACTGAAACAAAACTATGAAATATAATGCAGTTGGAAAAGTGTTAAAGTAACCTAACAAGCAATAATTAATAACATTTCTCAATGATAACAATAAAGTTCAGAAGTTCCTTATCTTCCTAACTCCAAGAGAGAAAATAAGTGAATCCATGAGTACAGAGTGAGGGTGATACAAAAATCCTTTCAGGAAAAACCACTGTGTCAAGTCAAATTTTGGATACCAGTTTCACCAACTCTCCACAGGCACAAAGTAACTTGTACAGCTTCCTCCGTGTGGGTCTGATGCCGACAACTGAACTGCCTTCCATTCAGAATGGGTCACTGTCACCCCAAATACTTCGTATGTTTCTTCGGTATCTCTGTTCATGCTCTTTTCTCTACTGCAATTCAATTAAAATACAGGTTCACAGATTCTTACTGAAGGTCTCCTGGGTCAGTATCCTATGCTCTGCAGTAGGGAAAGGGAAGAAGGGCAATCTACACATTTTTCTCCTGTTCAACATACTCATAGACTTTTCTACTTGTCAACAAAAGTGCTCAAATGGAAGCAAGATAATCAGCCGTAGGGGAAATGCAGAGGGGCGTATAGCATTTCATGGACAGGAGGGCAAAGTAACTGTGATACCTCAGGTTCTTTCTGACTGATGATCCTGTTAGTGGTGTAATAGTGAGCCTGAGCTAGGAAAGAGCTTGTCAGAGGGGAGACAGCATCGTTATCACTATGTCACTTTATCGAAGAAGTGAGTGTGTGACTTCTGGTTTTGATCATAAAATGAAGCAAAATATTCTAATTTCTTATATATTCACATATTGTGACTTTATTCTAATTAAGTATGTTTGAGAATGAAACTAGAAATGCTGTACTCAGATGGTGACTTTAAAGTACAAGTGGAATCTACTTGGAGAAAATTGGAGAGTTTTGAGATAGAATCCAAGGTACAGAATAGAAATGACCAGACGATGCCAGTGGAGATATCTTCCCATTTGATGGCACAGAGTAAAACATGCATCAGTGTGAGTCACTTTGTTACCTCCTATGAGAGTATCATCCCACCCAAATGAGCAGTCATACAATTTGAAAAGTGAAAATGCAGAGATTTAGAGCAGGACAGGAAATTAGCTGCTGTCCACTCTGTGGAGAGATGCTTAAAGTCAGCTACAGATTGAACAACTATAAAATTGAGCTTTTCTGGTTACTGGCTTTTTGGGAGAACTGGTTTTATATTTCCTTTTGTTTTGTTGTTAACTATGCTTAAGATCTGAAATTGGAAATCTTTCTATAGAAGAACAGATTAAAAATATGTTAGGCTTTGCCATGTCATCATTGTCATATAACTTAACTTTGCCATTATAGTCCAAAGGCAGATGAAGACAGTAAATATGTACCATGGCTATATTCCAATAAAAGCTCATTAATAAAAACAGGCAGTAAGCTGGGGATTTAGCTCAAGTGGTACTGAGCCTACCTTGGAAGCACAAGGACCTAAGTTCAATTCTCAGTACCACACACACAAAAAATACATACATACGTGCAAACATACAGGCAGTAAGGTGGACTTTGCCAAAGAATCTTTGCTGATACCTGCTTGAGATTCATACAAACAACTTTTAAATACATTAACTGAATTCTGACTATCAACAAAAGAAGCAGATTATGTAGAACATGAATCACCAAAAGTCTATAGCTGTGGAGTGTTCTAGTGACACAGGAGACCTAGATTCACCCTCATCCCTTGTGGTACTTTCCTTCTACCTGCACCAATCTGGGGAACACAGAACGAGGGTCTGAGAGTATCTGAGAAGATTTCCAGTCTTATGAGTATGTTCTTTCTCATGGAACAGTTCAGATCAGTTCAGATTGCCTTAAGACTCAAATCCTAACATACCAGTAATGACAGGGAGAAAGTTACTTTTACTGAATCTGTTTTATCAAAGTAGAGCTAGTATTTACATTAGAAGAGTGAAATACGTGATACCTAACAAATGTCTAACACATTTGACCCTTTATTAGTGGTCAACAAATGACAAACCCTTTCTGGTTTACCACTTTCTCTCACTCAGCAAGATTCCTGCCCCTAAATTCATTCATTAGATCATTATCCATTTCTTTTCTTAATAAATGAAGTTTATTGATACATTTTGGGAATACATTATGATCACATTCCTAACTGAGAATTTGTACCTGTACATGATATATCTTGATTCTTATTTTTCCCATTATTCTGTCCTCCCTGCAACTCCCCACACCTTCTATATACATAAGCTTTGTTTCTGTTTTTTTTTTCCTTTTTACCATCAGATTTTTTTCTCTCCCTTCTTTGCTTTCCCCTGCCCCAAGTCCTCTTTCCCCTTGAACATTTTCTGCCTATTTCACCATACCTATCATATACTATGGGCCTCATTTCTACCTTCAGTTTCTCATGCTAGAGAAATGATATGGTATTTACAAATCTGTGTCCTCTTGATACACTTATGAGGATGGCCTCAGGGTGCATCCACTTACTATAAATGTCTCTAATGTATCATTCTTTATGGCTGAATAACATGGCTTCTTTAGGATTCACCATGTGGATCAGAGATTATGCGTTAGCACTGGAGACACAGAAGTGAATAAAACTGAGAGTCTTAGTTCCATTCGCATAGGGAAGGCTGACACTGAGACGAGACACCAACAAAATAGTACCAGACAATGATCAGTACTACATAGCAGGATGACTGTGCTTGGACCACTGAGAAGGCTGAGTTGAGTACACTGCTTTGGGTCAGGAAAGGCTCTTCTGGAAAGTGAAGTGCAATTTGGGACTTGAAAGATAAAAATCAGCTAATCAGATAAACAGCTGAAGAAAAATATTCTGAATAGGCTGGACCAGAATAAAATCCAAAGGCAGAAAAGGTTCTGATATATCCCATAGTAAACAAAGTAGAGCATATCTCCTGAGATGATAATCTCCAATGCTGGGGGCTCTTCAATTCTGGCCATGCTGGACAACACCCCTTTACATTGTGCTATCACTGCAACCCCATTTCCTATCTCTAAGCTGGCCTTTGCTGTCCAGTCCTCAGTGAATTCCATCAATCTGTTCAAGGACTGTACCCATGATTTCCCTCTACATAGATATCTTGACTGTCCCTAAAGTTTTGTTCCAAACCAACCTCTTAGGTCAGTTTGGGTACTATTAGAAAGACAAAAAATTTTGTTTTTTCCAGGATGAATTTGCTGTGTGCGACATAAAGCCACTTGGAAGATAATACATTCCTTACTCCCAATTCCGCAGATGGTTGTAACTACAGTAAAGTACCCTCAATAACTAATATTTATTTCACCTAATTACTTCTGATAAAAAAAATGCAAGTTATATAAAGAATACATTCTTCAAATTTTTATGGTAAGAATATAGGAGTTTTATTATCTTAAACATTTTAATAGTACTGCTGATTACAGAAAAATGTACATCAGATCTCAGAAATTTTTCATCTTCTATAACTGAGATTTTTATAATGGCTGATTAGTAACATTCAATTTTTTGTCTTCCCAGCCCCCCAGAAACCTTTGTACTCTCTAATTCATGAATTTCATTATTTTAGAAAAATATCAGTGAAATTAAGCAGTATATCCCTCTCTGTGACTGTCTTATCTGAATTAGTGCCATGTTTGCCAGGCTCATCTATAATACTGCTTACTGCAGAGAAGGGTGAACAGTATTTCATGGCATGTACATACCATGTTCATTCATCTATTTGTGGCTATTTAGGTTTGTACATTTTGTCTACAGTGAATAGGACTGCAGTGAACACTGAAAGGCTAGTATCTCTTTGAGATCTTGATTTTTTGGGGACAAATATCCTGAAGTGAGAGTGCTGGATTATATGATAGTTTTAATTTGAATGTTTTGAGGAATTTCCAGTTTTTCACAGTGGCTATACTGTTCTACATTGTCTTCAATAGTGCACAAGGGTTCCTCCAGGGAAGATATGTCTATTCTTTAGCCTAGTTTTTAAATCAGGTTATAAGTTTTTCTGTTGTCAGTGAGCTATAGAAGATTCTTAAATATTTTGTAAATTAACACCTGATCTGTGATCTGCAAAAACAGTCTCCCATTTTACAGGCTGCCTCTTCAATGTCAATACCTTCTCTGCTGTCAGAGCTCTTTATTTTGATGCAGTCACACTCATCTGTTTTGCTTTTCTGCTGCTTAAGATTTTGGTGTCATATACACAAAATCGTCAATGAGACTAATAAAAAGAGACCTTTCCCCTGTGTATTCAGAAAGACATTTTATAGTTTCTGGTCATATGTTTGAACCTTTAATCCATTTGGAATTCATTTTTATGACAGGTCAGTTCCAGTCTTTTGCACGTAGACATACAGTTTTTTAAAAAGTTCAGGTAAGCTATGTAAAACTTGCATTGTAATCAATAAAGTACTATAATATATAAAGTTAAAAGGGAAGAAAGAGTAAGTGAATTGGATTTGGGGAAAACAATTGTTGAGTTTTGATACTTTTTCGTTGTATGCCCTTACCTACTGTCCTAAGTTCAGTATCAATCTGCAAGGACACTGTGAGGTTCAAATGATTCACATCTGAAGACTATTTAGAAAATATTAATATTACACAACTTTAAGTCATAATTATTACATACTTCTGATTACAATTTTAAATCATTATATTATTAATGATTTAGGAGGGACAACATCTGTTTTGGAATTAAAGCTTTTATTGGGTAAGTTGCTGCCAAGTGTGATTATAAACTTTTAAGTAGAAAGACTGCTAGTTTCAGGAGAAATCTTTTAATATTTAGAGCGATGTATTTGTCTGAATATTGCCCACTGATAAGCACACAACAGAGCAATTCTGCTAGTTCTTGCAGTGTTCTGCACAAGGAAGCATGGGTCTGTGACTCACCCTCAGGGTAACACTCAGAAACTATACAGGACGCAGTAAACATGTCTACCAGATCAATTAAAGAAGCCCTGCACAGCGCAGCAGCTGAAGCAAAGTAGGACTTGATTAAAAGTCCTTAGAAACAGGGGACTGTTTCAATTCCAGAAGTGGGAGAGGAGAAAAGTCATATCCCTTAAATGAACAAACAGTACTGCAAGTCCCTATAAAACACATGGCCACTTAGGAGAACACAGGCCAGGTTTTGGAATGTAATACATTGTTAATAACATAAGTAGTTAATCATGGCTGTAAACCAGTGCCCATTTACAGGAGCTCAGTCTACTCACCTTTGTTTAAATGTTTGTTGTACGCCAGTCTCAAACTACCTATCCTTGGTTCCCACATGCATTCCAGGATAAACCTGTATCTTGGCATGTGATAATCACTGGACTTAAAAACTACAAATGATTCTTCTAAATTTCTCATTCCTTGTCATTCTGAATAGTATTCCAAATTATGTTAACCATGAGAAGCAGTGAGACATTTTACTGTCAGATACATGATCTCACCCTTTTTATGTCCAAATGATTGCTAACAGTTGGCTGACTACCTGTCCAATTTGGTTTTCATATTCTTTTGAGCATTTAAACAACCAACATGGTAGGGAACATTGTTTTATGAGTTTTTTATTTAGCAACCTTTGCTTGCCTGGGTATCAGTCCCTAAAAGGTATGTGATAATAACCACTGCTATTCACAGAGTGATAACAGCCATTCACAACTTCCATTTCTTCTGTACCTGAGTAAATCATCATGCCTCCACACAAAAAAAGAATCATTTTTATTGAAGACTTTTATTATTTGTTAAAGGTGCTATAATGTCAAAACTCTAATTATCTAAGATTTAAGTGAATGTAAACTCTCTGGACAACTCTTGGAAAGGGTAGTCGTAATATATGGAGCAATTGCAAGATGCAAATTGGTGGGAAATGTGAGGGGCATCTTATGTGTGACCATCAGAAACAGCAGCAGGTGCTGAGGGAGGATGCTAGGGTGCCTGACAGACAGGTAGTAGGCTAGACAGTGCCGGAAAACAAAACCTACTGCCACAGTAAGTTTAATATGTAGCAACATAGGGGAAACCTGCCAGAGTCACATGAAGCAAGTAATTACACAAGTATCTGCAAAGAGAATGACAACAGTGTCATGAATAAGACTAACATGCACTCTAGTCATTACTCAGGGGACAGGAGAAATGCTAGATTCCAAGTATAAATTCACTGAAACAGTATCTTAGCTAGTCTTCCATTTATAAACTGCAATAATAATTTGACATACGAATTTATTCATTAGTAAGATATTAAAAGTTACTACACTAAATGTTGATCACAATTTATCATTAAATGCCTATATGCAAAAATTCCACAATTAGAAACAACAGCACATAAAAATCTGTTTCAGGTTTACATTTGAAAAAATAGAAAGATTGTAGGTTGGTTAAAATAGATAGAATACAACAACAATGAGACTGTAGGACCAATCTCACAGAGCCGAGTAAGCCTCACACTGAGAAAAGTACACTCGATTGTCAAAGACTTGTCTGAGAATTCTGCAAAATGAAAAGGGTATCATGTTGGAGATGTTTCAAAATAAAAAAAAATTAAAAAGATGCAAACAAAAACCTATCTTCATTACTGCAAACAGCTCATAGCCTATGTCTTGATGATTGATGAATAGTGTCATTTTCTCTGAGGATCACATCTTCAGTTGCACTATTACTAACTCTAGGAGTACATGCATGTTTTGGCTCTGTTTTCTAACTCCACCCACATAGCACTGGATATTAAATTGCCAAGGCAGTATTCCTGAAATCAAGTATAAAACAAATCATGAAATTCACACACAGGACAACAACAATAAAGACCACAGCTCTACTCACAGGTAACAACCAATTTACAAAGAATCTCTGAAATAACATTCATTCTTTCCCCATATAATTAATTTTCTGTTGAAATAAAACATTTTAAAATACTCCAATGTAGAAAAGATCTTAACTCCATCTACCTCAGGATCATCCAAGGGAGTCTGTCATAAAATTATTCCAGGGCCACTCCTCAACCTCCAGAATAATTTTAATAAACATGGTGTGGGACTCTAGGATATTTGTGTTTCTAGTATATTTTTGTTTTTGGTTTGAGACAGGGTCTCGCTTTGTAGTTCAGGCTGGCCCTGAGCTCTCTATGGAGCCCGGGCAAACCTCCAACTCAGAAATCCTCCTGCCTCTGCCTCCCGAGTGCTGGGATTACAGGTGTGAGCCACCATGCCTGGCAGGAACTGTATTTTTAAATAAACTCCTAGGAGCTAAAAATTTGAGAACTACTGACTAGGAATACTTTTCATGTAAAATCCATGAGTTAACAACATAAGAAGAAAATAAGGTATCTTTTCTTTATTTCCTATTTGCTCACTTTTCTGTTTATTAAATTCCATGGGCCTTTTACAGGTAATCCTTTTTTTGGCATAATCAAAATGTTCCATTTCATTTTAAGAAAAAAATGAAACAAAAATTCAAAACAAAGAGAACAACAATAGTTTTTATAGACTGTATACGATTATCATGCTGACAGTGGAAGACATAAACCAAAAAGATTTTATATATATATGTATATATATGTATATATACATATATACATACACACACACACACACACACACACACATATATATTTTTTTTCCTTTTTGGCAGTACAGGGGATTGAATTTGGGCCCTTGTGTTTGCAAGGTAGGTGCAAGTACCACTCAGGCCCAAAAAGATTACTTTTTTTTTAAGGATTACTTTTCTTTAAAGAAAATTTCTTGAGGGCATAAAGGACTGAGACAATTTATGGAACTCTTTCAAGTGTCATACAACTCAAAATTGAAAAACATTAAAAATGGCTGAGGATGTAGCTCAATGCAAAGGCTCCTGGGTTCTATCCCCAGTACTGCAAAACAAAATGAAACAAAACAAAAGCAAAAACCACACATACAATTTATTACTAGAATCTACTGTTTCCATAATAGAAGCATTAAGGAAATTAAGGAATGGCGCGCAATTTTTATGCCTACTTGAAAGGTGGTGACACGGATATGTAAGGCTTTTTCCTGCAGAGCTCTGGATTCAGAGCATTTCCCCCGCCTAGTATGCAGGCCCTTCCCTCCTTCCAGGCCTCCTTTCTCAGTATTCTGTGCAAAGGAAAAGCACAGCTAAAGCTCCTCCTCCCTGAGGTTCTGAAGGAGTGTAACTTCTCGGGGTTGATGCTTCTTTTAAACACAAACTCAGTACTAAATCTCATAAATCAGGCGAAAATATATTTAGAAATTATGATGAGAAAGATACTTTGAACCTTTAAAATAAGATCAAATTGTGGAAGTAGAATACAACTATATACTTTGGTCAAATCATTTTACAAAAGAACCCCACATATTTGGTTAGATTTATAAAATACAACTAAATTTCACCTGATTTTTTTTTTCCAGAGAAAAGGAGTAAAGTAAAACAGAGCGAGACAAGGAAAAGAATAAGGGCTTTGAATGATTCTGATATGCAAGCATCAATATTAATTTTTTATGTTTTTCCTTGCCAGACATTTGGAACTGGCCTCCAGACTTTGTCAGCAGTTATTGAGTGAGCAGAGCACTGTTATTATTTCTGACCTCCAAACTGAAGGGCATTGTCTTATTTTCTAATCTATGGGATACCACATCTTAGATTATTATTTCCTAAAATTTATAAATCATTACTTGAAAGATGAAAAGTTAACATTCACAGAATACCCACAAGAGTTAGAAAAATAACTCAAACTGCATATATAAAACATTTTATGAAAAAATATTTTAACTGGCTTTTTTCTACATTTGAAGAAGTTTTTGCATTTTCCCACATTGAACATGGAGGCCTGTGTAAATACATTATCTACACACACACAAATGCAAAACCAACCAAAAAACTCCAAAACTTATTAAATAGGATTTGCATTATAGCACACAGGTCCAGGTAAACTAAGGTATAAAAAATAATCTCTTCAACTGAACTGGTTAAAATATTTATCAAACATTTAAATTTAAAAGTTTATTTTTTAGCTATAAACATATACCTCTGATATCTACTGTAGTAAAGGCACAAAGAAAAAAATCAGTTGGAAGATTACAAAGACAATAAAAAAAATAAAAGAAGTCAAGAAAATGGATAAGTAGGCGAAAGAAAAGAAGAAGACGGGCGGTGGAGGAGGGAAGCATGGGCAAATGGGCTTAGTCAGGCTCTCTTGGGACAGTGTGCTGAGTTACCAGAGCAGAAATGAGGGGTTGAAAGCTACTACTGATAACCGGTGGAGGCTGAAAGTGCTACTTAAGTGCCTGGTGTCTATCAAAAATGAGGGAGGAGAGGTTTGAGACAGAGGGTGCCAAGTGCATTTCCAGCCAGCAGAGTAAAAAGGAAGCATTAACAGCAGTCTCCGGGGAAGCTGAGCACACTACCTATGAGCCAGAGGGCAGATGTGGCAAAAGCAGAAAGCAGCAGCGGGATAAAGGGGTACAGAAGTAAAGAAGCCGCAGGAAAACTGGCAGCTCTAGACGAGTAAGGCTCACTTGGCCTTGTCTGGATACTGAGAGGAGCAAACTGCCTAGAAATAACAGTCATCTACAGGCAATGGCTTACTAATCAACGGAAATGTAATAGGCTGAAATTTACTTGGCAAAACTGTATTAAGCATGGATTTAACTTTGCAGAATACCAGCTCTGCTGAAAAGATATAACTGGGCTACTCAGTTTTTAGTTTTATGATAATCAGCATTCTCCATAACTATTCAAATGTACTAAAAAATATTGAAATGAAAAATGTTACTTGTTCTTAGTATTGTCCTGTAAGTCCCCAGCTGATGAATGAGTTCCGTTCCAGAAGAAAGTTCCTAAGCCCAACAAAGTGAGGAGCCTCACACAGCTCTGACACCACCCGCGGTGCACAGCAGCCTGGGCTTCCCGGTGTCCCCTGCACGTCAGCGCTGCTCCGGGCTTCCCGGGCACTGTCCACTGTGCAGGGAGCAACGGGAGCACAGCTGAGAGGAGTCAGCAGGTTGTTCACATCTAGGAACATTTGCGATGCAAGGTCTACTTGTTGTGAAAGTTCACAACTCGAGTGCTCCTAAGCCCGGGTTTGTAGTGCATTCTAGACCTTCTAAGCACAGTTTAACAAAACAAACCACAATATTAGTTCCTATAGTCATTAGCAATTCTGTGATACAGAGAACCAGAACATGAAAAGGCTTAAAGGAACTTCTGAAATAATATACTATTAAATGATTTTTATCCTTCTTCTAAGAAAGACTTAAAGTGCATTAGAAAGCAATCTACCCTGAATACAGCCTTGCTACGGCTTTAGAATGCCAAATACCCCAGTAAGAGTTCTTGTTTTAAAGACGTATCTGCTCTAATACATCAGATATGTATCTAATATATATTCAAAGGTTTATCAAACAATATCTTTCTACTATATTTGATAAACTGCAATTTGTAGTTGATTCAATAAATCTCACTGGTCTCAGAGTGGCTAACTTTGTGTTTTCTTACTCAAAGATCAATGTAAGATTGATGTTATGGAAAAAAAGCAAGATTCTACCCCTTGAAGAATTTCAAGTATTTAAAGAAATCAAAGTCAAAAATACCAATTAAAGAATATGTAAATTGTACAGGAATTCAGGACATGGGTAGAGGCTACAATAAGGGAAAAATGTCTCAAAGAAGTACAATTTAAGATGGTTTCTATACCACAAATAACACTTTGGTAAAAAAGACTTGGAAGGCAAATATATAAAAAGAATAATAAGCAGAAGACACAAAGCAACTGCATTATATGAAGTTATGCTTAGAAAATAAGATTTGACAGGTATTACAATTAGATTATAGAGGGCAGCAGAGATAAAAAGAGTCATGATACTAAAATAGAACAGTGAGACCGGGATGTTTCAATCTGCTCAAGCTGCAAAATACCATCTACTGAGAGGACTGAACACTGGAAACAGAGTGGTTTCAGCTAGACTCAAATTTAGAGTTTAGTTCTGAACACTGGAAAGCCCAAGGGCCCTGGTGGAGCTTTGTTCCTGTTGAGGGCTGCCTTGCAGATTGGTGCCTCCCCTCTGTGTCCTGCAGGATGAGGAAACGCCCTTCCTTTCTCAGGACTCCAGTTGGATCACCCTCCTATGAACTCATTTGACCCTAACTGCCTCCTGAAAGGGCCTGAACTCCATACAATTACATGGGCAGTCAGTACTTTTCTGGGGACATAATTTAGTCCACAGCATTTTGCTCCCCAAATCCATGTGCTTGTTGTATGTGAGATATATTCATTCCATCTCTCAAACCTTGAGAGTCTCAACTAATTCCAGCATCACCTTCAAACTCTGAAGTTTCATCTAAATGTAATCTAAAGATTTAGATAAAACTTATCTAAAGACTTAGATAAAACTTCAAGTATGAATCACTGTGAGCAAAATTCCTCTGCAGTTGTGAATCTATAAAATCAACTAAATTATTTTCCTCCACAAACAATGGTGGGCCAGGTTTAGGGTACATATTCGCATCCTAAAAAGGAGAAATAGGGAAAAACCCAAAGCCAGCATCATACTGAAAGGGCAAAAACTGAAACTTTTTACACTAAGATCAGGAATGAGACAGGGATGTCTGGTGTTACCACTCTTATTCATTACAGTGCTGAAAACATTAACCACAGCAATTAAGCAAGACAAAGAAATAAAAGGAATAAAGATAGGTAAGGAAGAAGTTAAATGGACATTATTCATTGGTGATACGATTCTCTCTATATAGGATCCTACAAATTCAACCAAATGACTGCTAGACTTAATCACCAAATTTAGTAGTGTAGCTGGATACAAGGTCAATGTTCAATAATCAACAGCCTTTGTCTACACAAACAGACTCACTGAAAGAGAAATTGGGGAGTCAATCCCTTTCACAATAGCACCCAGAAAAATGAAATATTTAGGGGCCGGAGATTTAGCTCAGTGGTTCCGGTGCCTGCCTCGCAAGTGCAAGGTCCTGAGTTCGATTCCCGGTAACCACATACAATTCTGGATGTGGAGACTCACGCCCACCAGCAATCAATACCACATACCACAGTGCTAGCATGGTGGCTCACACCTGTAATCCCAGCACTGGGGAGGCAGAGACTGGAGGATTGATGAGTTCGAGTCTTGCCTGAGCTAATAGTGAGCTCAGAGCTAGCCTCAACTACAAAGTGAGACCCTGTCTCAAAAGGAAAAAAAAAAAAAGAAATATTTAGGAATCAACCTAACAAAGGAGGTGAAAAACCTCTACTCTGAAAACTACAGGACTCTAAAAAAGAAGATAGAAGAGGATATCAGAAAATGGAAAGACATCCCTTGTTCCTGGGTAGGGAGAATTAACAACAAAATGGTTATACTCCCACAGCTACTATACAGATTCAATGCAATTCCAATTGAAATCCCAACACCATACTTCACAGAACTAGAGAAAAATAATCCAAAAGTTCATCTGGAACCAGAAGAGACCTAGAATAGCAAAAGCAATTCTAAGCAACAACATCATGGCGGGGGGATATTACAATCCCCAACTTAAAACTCTACCATAAAGTCACTGTGATTAAAAACTGCATGGCACTGGCAAAGTACAAGACCTGAAGAACAGTGGAATAGATTAGAAGATCCAGAAACAACTCCAGATACACTAAGTCACCTTATCTTTGACAAAGGAGCCAAACATCCTCAGTGGAGGAAAGACAGCCTCTTTAACAAACGGCACTAGAAAAACTGGGGTTTAACCTGCCAAAAACTAAAGCTAGATCTATCTCTTTCACCGTGTACTAAACTAAAATCACAATGGATCCCAGACCTAAACATTAAAACAGAAAGAATACACCTGCTGCAAAACAGGTTGGGTGGAACTCTTGGCAACATTGGTTAGGCAGACTTCATGAACAAAACCTCTATAGCACAAGAGCTAGCAGAAAGAATCAATAAATGGGATCTCATCCTACTAAAAAGCTTCAGCACAGCAGAAGAAACCACTGGCACCACTAAAAGACAACCAACAACATGAGAAAAAAAATCTTTACCAGCTGTTTGTCAGACAAAGGGCTACTATCTAGAATACATAAAGAGCTTAAACAAATCAGTCCCCCCACGTTTAAAGATGCGATTCAAAAATGGGCATCTGAAATGAACAGACACTTCTCAGAGGCAGAAGTAAAAGCAGCCAAGAAGCATATGAAGAAATGTTCAACATCACTGGTCATTCGAGAGATGCAGATGAAAACAACACTGAGATTTCATGTTACTCCACAAAGAATGGCTGCTAGTATGAAATCAACTAGCAATAAATGCTGGCGAAGCTGTGGGGAGAAAGGAACACTTCTCCACTGTTGGTGGAATTGTAGACTTATGCAAGTGTGGAGATCAGTGTGGAGATTCCTCAGAAAATTAGGATTACCGGTTCCATTTGACCCTGCTAGGATATACTTGAAGGAATTAAAAGAATCATACTGTAAAGACATTTGTGCACCCATGTTCATAGCAGCTCAGGTAGTGATAGCCCAGTCTTGGGAACAACCCAGATGCCCATCAACTAGAAACTGGATAAAGAAGATGTGGGGTTCTTTTTATAAAATGGAGTATTACTCTGCCATAAAGAATGACAGGTTTCATTCATTTACGTGAAAATGGATACATCTTGAGGACACACTAATAAGTGAAATAAACAGATCACAGATATGTAAATACTGTATCTTTTCTCTGGTATGAGAACCTGTAGATATAAATGAATTCTAGAATGTATGATAGATTTTGTGAAACAGGAAATATTCAAAGGGAATGTGGTAGAGGAAAGTAATGAGGGGAAAGAATAAACAGGATTTGGAAAGAAAAAGAAAATATATGTATATAGTGGATGGACGGTTGTGGTGTGGGTAGGGATATGGGTAAAAAAGAGAATTAACTCTTGTCATATACTGGCACAAATTCCCCAATGTGAGTGTGATTGTGAGCGGTATATAAAATGTACCAATAAAGAATTCAATTAAAAAAGGAGAAATAGGAAATAAGAAATTGTAATATAACTTTTAAAACTACTGAAAAGACCCAGTTCCTAAGTAATATTGACCATATTTCAAGTGCTCAACAGCTACAAATAGCTAATGGCTCTAGCAAACTGCAGATTTCTATCATTGCAGGAAATTTCAGTGAAAAATTTTTTTTGTTTTGTTTTGTTTTTGAGACAGGGTCTCGCTTTGTAGTTCGGGCTGGCTCTGAGCTCACTATGTAACCCAGGCAAGCTTTGAACTCAGCAATCCTCCTGTCTCTGCCTCCCGAGTGCTGGGATGACAAGCGTGAGCCACCACGCCCAGCACTGTGGTATGTGGTATTGATTGCTGGTGGGCGTGAGTCACCACACCCAGCATTGTATGTGGTTTCCAGGGACCAAACTCAGGACCTTGCACTTGCGAGGCAGGTGCCGGAACCACTGCGCTAACCCTCTGGCCAGAAAAGGTTTTTTTTTTTTAATTTTGTTTTTTGTTTTAGTTTTTTTGAGAAAAAGCCTCACTTTGTAGTTCAGGCACTGAACTTATTATGTAGCCCAGTCTACTCTTGAACTCGTGGCAATCCTCTGGCTTCTGCCTTCCATGTGCTGGGACTACAGGCATGAGCCACGATGCCTAGCTCAGTGAAAACTTCTTGTCTAGAGCTTGTAAAGATATATGACACTAAAATTACTGCATGTAAAAATGAATGCAAGGGACTATTAACATTCATATTTCAATGATAATAAAATTACATGAAGAAAAATAGAATCTTCAATATATATTTTTGCAACAGATTCAAAGAATCACTTATAATATGAGATTGTCATATGTACAGACAATATTAGCACTAGGAAAATTTCAATTAAGGAGTATTTATGTGGAAATTAAGATATACTATTCAATTTTACTTTATCATCTTAGTTGAGAGGTATCAAAATTTCAGAGATAAACTATGAGCATGTTTAAAAATGTCATCCTCAGGTATAAATATCTACTTAAGCCTTGATATCAGGACAAATAATGAACAGATCAACTCCTCGTGTCCTATGGCACACACCGCCAAGGTGGCCAGTCAGAGGGAGTGGGTGGGTTATGTGTCACGAGAGCCCCTCTCTTGTCTTTCGTGTGTGTGTTTAATCAGTCCCTAAGAGCACAGCTCTCATGGCCGATCAGCTTCCAAAGGCTGCATCTCTAAATGTCATTGCCTTGGGGACTGACCTGGCAATATGAGAGCATCTGGGGGACACTTTATATCCAAAGTGTAACACGCCTTTCTAATCTTTCCGAGCAGTTGAAAATGTATGAAGTTCTGTTCTAAAACCCTATATGATTGGTAATTCTACCTTATATTTTGACATTTCATTTTATATCATTTGCATAAGATTCATTAGATTATTGCACACGTTAAATACAGCAAGATTTCTTCTACAAGACTTGAGAACTTTTGTAACTCATATAAACTTATGGGCCTTGACCTAAGCTGCCCATTTTCTTGGTAAGGACAGAGCTAGGGTATACACTTTTTCTAAGAATACTTTCCTGTGCCATACACTGTCTTGGTAAACCCAAAAAATGAACTTTACCTGGACTGTGTTACATTTTCACCAGCTTTTCTGGGGACTGAGAATGGAACACTCCACGGGAATGTCTCCCCATCCCCTACCCGCACTCCCCCTCACCTGGTACACCTTGGGACTCTCGGATAACTGCCAGAAGAGCAGAGCACCCAAACTTGAGGAGTGACTCCACTGCTAATTGTGAATAAAGCTTTTTGCCTATTTTTTTGTTGATCTTATTCTAGAACCCTTACCCTTTCCTTCTATAAATCTTTTTATCATAGATTTTAGGGTACAAAGCAGAAAAAAATTGTTTCTTTAAGGAACTTGAATTCATTCTCTGTAGTTTATTCCATCACTGGGTGACCATTTTTTATATAAATCAATACTTTGATCTTTCTCAAGATGGTACCAGGAGAGGAAAACAAAAAGATAAAGGCAATTCTGATGAAATACGGTGACACTAATAAGACTAAACTGTTTTAGTAGAAGCTCCCATATCAAAATCAGAAAATTTCTCCTGGTGTATTTATAGTTTATAATATATAATAGTATAGTATTTATAGTCAATTTCCTGACTTGCTATCGCAGCATAGACCACTAACTGTTTCCCACTGTCTGTTTCCTCCACCTTTCTCAAAGCCCCTCTACCCTTGGCTGTCAAGAAAACCACCCAACTCACTATTACCCCAATTCCAAGCAGGTAGGAGTCACCCTGTGACTATTAGAGAGAACAGAGTGTGACCAGAAATGATATGTTCAACTTCCTAGTCCCACTCTCTACAGAAAGAAGCTGTTCACCCTCCATTTATTCTTGTCTCTTTATAAAGACCTCAAGAGTGAACCTGAGGTGTGACCACAAAAGCAAAGCTCACGCTGGGTCATGGTAGAAGGGGCTGAAGAAACTTGGCTCAGTGGTGACCCTGGGGGTCAGATTAGTCCCAGGTCCTCAGATTGCTTTCAGTTTCAGAATTTCATTTTCCAGAAGATACAGGAGAGGGTGAGGGAACAATGCGGCTGCAGGTTTCATCTTCCTAACTTCCTGCGTGGCGGCAGAGTAAATTCCAGGAAACTCCCCAAGACAAGGACAGGTCGCTGTGACTGTCTGAGAGCACAACAGCACACGCCAGTGATGTGTTAGGGCTGCGAACACCAGGCTTGCATTCACTTTCTCTCTTTTCTACACTGCTACCCTTCTAGTCCTGGCTCTCACAATTCTCAGCTCACACCTTCCTGACTTCTGTACCTCCGGTGTCTTCTCTCTCCAACCTACTGCCATCTGAGTAACATAAAAATCCTGAAATGAGAGTCTGCTCGCTACCCTTTAAAAATTAGACATATTACTTTTGTTGATAGTAAGCTGCTGATAAATTTAAAAATATCCTTTCCAGTCTTATTTCTCCATCACTCCCTTATTCAGCCCAGGTAGACTGAACAGTCCATTACCCGCTTAACATACCTCTGTGTGGTTCCCCTATCTACAATGTTCATCTTAGGATGGGATCTTAGCTGGGGCTGCCATAACAAAACACAACAAACTGGGGACTTTCAACAACAGCAGTGTATGTTCTCACAGTTCTGGAGGCCAGAGTCAAAGACTGTTTGAGGTTTCACAAGTATCCTCTTCCTGGCTTGTCCATAGCTGCCTTGTCCCGGTTTTCTCATATCACAGTGGTGGGGAATGGATGGAGGGAGAAAGTGGGAATGCAAAGGGTATTGACATGAGGGTAAGCTTTCTCACACTCTTCTTTTAACTCCACCATGAGGGCCTCACCCACATGCTTTCATATAAATCTAACTGTCACCCAAAAGCCTCACATTCAAATACCATTGCTTTGCAGATTTGGGCTCCAACATACAAATTTTAGGGACAACACTTCAGTCCACAGCAAACGGCAAACAGTCTTTCAATACCTAGCTGAAATGTCTCCATTCTCAAATGAAGGTAGCTGCTCTGTCAATTATGCTCCAATTTATCACATTCTATCATGATTATTTCTATAAGTAGATGCTGAATTCCTACAAGGTATATTTTCTGTCACATTCTTCCTTTCCTCAGTCCAGAGTTGAGCATAATATTTGGCAAACAGAAAACACCAATATTTATGAATGAAAAACTGGACTTTGAGAAGCACTGAAAGAAATGTGCTAAAAGTATTTATAAATGCTTTACTTGCAAGTTGTGCATTATAATAAAATCTTTCTTCCTCCATATATAATTCCAGAGCCTGAATTCATAATTTAATTATTTATGGCATTTTTAAAATTGATCTCCAGTTTTCTATAATCACTAATTTCTTTGGAGTTACCATGGAGATTCTATCAACCAGTGCTACATTATGAGCATCTAATTCATGAATTGTAGACACTATTCCATAAAGAGTAGGCTGAACACATTTTCACAGGAGTAATAAATAATTTCAGGTGGCCTTGTAAGAAACTCAGCAACTGGACCCACCATTAATTTTTTCTAGTGAATTCATTTCCATATCAAAAAAGTATTATGCTACTATCTTAGAGAAAATTTAATCTCCTTTTATGTAACAATTCCCTGACTTTAGTGGCCACATGATCATTCAGTACTGTATAACACCCATTCTAAATCTGCCAAAATGCTTAAAACCTACTGCCCTAGTCAACATCCAGTATCTATGTACTGCCAAGAGGTTAAGAAACTTAACCATGGTCAATACTGAAGATTCACATAGTTGTCACTGGGCTCTTAAATGCTCCTCTGAGCATGAGTATATAACACATTCATACTTATTCTTGCATACAGCATATAACTTCATGAAATTTACTGAGGCAATTAATGTAAAAGGGTAAAATACATGATCAAAATGAGAAGTGTGCTAATTTACATGAATTAGAATTGTAGGTTTATGAAAGAATAGTCACTGAGATCTTAAGTTAAGCCACCATTTAAAAGTAACGAGGGAGGACAAGACTGATAGGCAGCAGTTATAATAAACATTAAAAGTAAAAGAGAGTCATGAGTGGATATATACCTGGAATTTCATAAAAATAAAAAGACTTAGCAGCCATATGGCCACTGTACTATATATGAGAAGAACTAAAGTGAGATGAACCTGCTTTTCTGCATCTTTGTAACAAAGGAAGATCCATGGGTAGAAGTTAGAAGAAACACATTTCACTCACTGTAAAATATATTTGAAAACAGGGTCTCAGAGACAGAAAGTTTCTGAGACAATTTACCTTAGGCTTGATTTCTGTGTGCTGCAAGGTATCCGACCCAAGTCTGGATGCTACCTACATAAAAAGTACTATACACATTTATAGTCATGCTTCAGTGCAAGGGGATAACACAATGGTGCTGTTTGGAAGATACATTTATCAGCCATGTACTAAATGTACAAAAAAAAAGGCACAGATAGGAGAAGGAAGCTACTGCCATAGTACAAACACAAGGTAAGAAAAGCTAATATGGGAGAATGAGCCAGAAGAGTCAAGAAAAGGCACCCTAATCAATTACATGCTAATCAATTACATGCTAATTGTGTCTGGGACAGTATAGCACTTACAAGATGAAACAAGAATTTTAAAATACCCACAGTACTATCATTTATTCTGTTGTTTTCTGTAATTTTTTCCTCTCATATTTTGAAAATCATATTAAAATATTTTCTCAGCTGTAACAATGAACTTATCTTCGTCTTTCTGTAATGCCCCCTCAGCTGTTAATACCACACTTCCTCTAGTTACCCAGGCTGAAAACCTCAGCCCCCCGGCAGCTGCTTCAGCTCCAGGCCAGCGGCTTGGAGAGGCCTCTGTGTCCCTGCGTTAGCTTAGGCTGTCATAATCTCCTTTCAGTCCCCAGTAGCTCTAACAGCCTCTCACCTGGTCTCCCCATCTCTACTCTTTCCCAGCTCCAGTCCACAGTCTCCCTGACATCTTCCTAATGAACAAATTAAATATAATTACATTCTTCCCAGTCTTCCTAGGAGTTCCTGGATCTCTGTGAGATGAAGAACTCATTCCCTAGCAACCTACAAAATTCTCTTTGGAAATGTGGTCTCAACCCAGCTCTCAAGCTGCACCTGGATTATTCCTCCTCAAGAAACCTGTGCTACAGACCGAGAGAAAATCCCATCATGTTCCTTCATACTTTTCTAGATTAGAAGCTTACTCAGTTCAAATGTCAGTGCCCAGGGAAAGTTAATGAATGAACACTTTAAATTGTTCTCTATTTAGTATAAGTAAGCACTTTCCCTTCCACATCTTTCATCCTTTATTATGTGTTAACTTGAATAAGCTAAGGGATCCTCAGGTAGGTGGTAAAACGTTATTTCCAGTAGTCTCTGGGAGAGTGTCTCCCGAAGAGACCAGCTCTGAATCCGAAGTGCGAGAAGGGGATCTGCCTCACCGGTGTGGAAGGCACCACAGTACGTTCCTGGGTCCTTGGGCGGGACACTCTCCTGGCCTGAGAGGCCTGAGGTCCTCAAACGTGGCTGTCAGACTCCAGGCTTTACACCAGGGGTGCCCTGGTTTCTGGGGCTTTGTTCTTGGACTGAATGACTCCCCTGCCTTTACTGGATCTCCGCCTTGAAGACAGCATATCATGGGACTTTTCAGCTCCAATAAATGCATGAATCAGTTCCCATAATCTCTTCACACACTTACACACACCCATGACAGTTTCTCTGAGGATCCTAATACAAATACTATACATTTTCCTAATACATGTCACATTTTACCATTTCCAAATAACCTGCAATTTAAAAATAATAGTTACTCAATAAAGTTAATTTGTGAAAGAGATAAAAAAAAAAAACAACGAAAAAGGAAAAACAAAACCACTCAAGCATCAACTATTTAATTTTTTTTTTTTTTTTTTGAAACAGGGTCTCACTTTGTAGTTCAGGCTGGTGCTGAGTTCACTATGTAGCCCAAGAAAGCCTTGAACTCACCAATCCTCCTGCCTCTGCCTCCTGAGTGCTGGGATGACAGATGTGAGCCACAACACCAGGCACTGTGGTATGTGGTACTGACTGCTGGTTGTGGTATTGTTGTATGGGGTTACTGAAGATTGGACCAGGGACCTTGTGCTTGATAGGCAGGTGCTGGACCACTGAGCTAAATCTCCAGCTCAGCTATTTAGATTTTGATAAACTGGGGAATATAGCTCAGTAGTAGAGTACCTGCCAAGCATTTGCAGGCTCTGGCTTATCTCAACCAATGCCAAGAAAGAAAAGAAAAAGGTGTAGAGGTGTAGATGTATGTCCTTACAATATTTTTATTATGCTTAGATAACATGTACATAAACACATAATTTATATCTGCATTTTTAATCCTATAAATTGTTCTTTTCTCTAGTTTTTAATGGACATGATCTCTCTTCCAACAACTGCTATTTGTTTATTTAGATACAGAGGATGAAATAAACCCAGGGCCTTTACACTGAGCTGCTCTCACAGCCCTTTTGTATTTTTATTCTGAGGCAGGGTCTTGCTAAGTTGCCGCCTTGCCCAGACTGGGCTTGACTTTATGATCCTCTTGCCTAAGTTTCCTAGAGGACTAGTATTATAGGCATGTGCCCCTACACCCAGCTACTATTTAAAAATCTATGCAGTAATGTAAATTCATTATGAGCTAGGTACTATAGAGTTTAAAGCACAGATATTTAGCATTAAAATGTCAGTGCAACAATCATTAGTCCTGTGACCTTGGCAAGTTATGCAACCTCTCTGTCTCAGTTGCTTCATGTAGTCAGGACATGAGAAGTGAGGGTTAGATGACTTATGCCATAACCTGCCTATAGTAATGTCTGGTGCACATTAACTGCCTGGGGTATGGCAGTTAATATCTTTCTAAAAAGCTTTAATGAGCAACGTATCTCATTAACCAAGCAAAATGTGAACAAATTTCATTTATGGAAAATGCATTATGCAATGAATGTTAAAAAAAAATTCACAAGCGATTTAAATATATTTTAACATGTTCTCCAGTTCAGACAAGAAAAAATTCAGATACAAAGAGGAAGACACTGAAAAATGCAAGTTTTGTGACAAATTTTCTTCACAATATTTTGTTGGCAGAATTAAATATATGGCACAGGGAAAGGAGCAGTCCTAGATAAGCATGGGATTAACAAAACACAATGCATAAAAGATTTTCTTTACAAAGAAGGAACAGTCACAAACACACTGTGTTGTAAGATTTGACCTAAGGGAAATGCACTAAAAAAGCTTTCAGTGGAAAACTGAGTTGAACCCAGAAGAAAATAAGTGCATTTGATGACCCTATAACAAAGAAAAACTAGATGCCACTGTGCAAATATTAGTCCTTGCTTTTGCCCTCCATGCTTCCCCAATGCTGTAGAGAACCATAATTTTGCTTCTATTGGAAGATTAACTATTTACTGGTTATCAGTACCGAAATTATTTATGTAAAAAATTATTTTATACTTTTTGAATAATTAAAATATATTACAGATAAAGAATACATGGTTTTTTATAAAATGGAGTAAAACTTGTCACAAAGAATGATAAACTTGAGATATTTATAGCTAAATGGATACACACTGAGGGCATACTCTCAACTGAAATAAACAGGACACACACATCTGTAAATACTCAATAATTTATCTGGTGTGAGAAATTGAAAGTGTGAGAATCATAATGTACAATAGGCCTTTGAAGAGAAGGTTCCAGTGCGAAGGGGAACTAGGGAGGGGAGGGGAGGGTAAGGGAAGTAAATGGAGAAGGTGGTAGGGTTGATGGATGCATCTTGATGTTGTTTGTACTGTATATTAAGGTGAAGTACTGAGGCAAAATATATTCTGAGTGACTGTCAGTGTAGGTCTACATTTCTAAGAATTTCTTACCGCTTTAATATATTAATAAAATTTAAATAATAAAATATATTTCCAGAGCAATAGGAGAAAGTACCAATTCCAAAGCATTCATGATAGTAGAATGATAGTAGAATGCCTGTACCTAATTATTCAGAGTAGTTTTTAATACCATTTTAGCAAGGTCCAAACTATACAGCAAATACAATGTAACCTAAATTAAAATATAATACCTTAAACTCCAAAGAAACACAATTGTATTCTCAATACTGAATAAAATCTTTATAACATGTATTATAATTATTACTTGTACATATTCTGTGGAATTTACTTAACCAGAAATTTTCTCTAGTAAATTACTAAAAGTATGTAGTATATTTTCACTAAACTCCCAAAGGGTTTTACTGAGATATGATAGCCATCATTTGGGGACCAGTTCGTGTCACTTCATGAGTCTCAATGCAGGTTATATAGTGACACCAAAGGCTAAATTCTCCTCTCTGGCAACCACAACAGTAACTTCTGAGCACTGCAAATGAATGCAGTAAATTCTAAACAGAAGCCATAGTACCACTTGGTCCTAAGCCATTTAGTTCTTTTTTTTAAAACTGATTTTATTGGTACATATTATATACATATCTTGATAACATTCAACATCCAAACTTTTTACCAGTATATGACATGACTTCTCTTTTCTTCTCCATTCCCCTGCCCACCCTCAACCCTCTCCCCCTATACACACCCCCACCTTCTTTACCCCTATGAATGTTTTCTATTTCATAGTATCTATCATACATTCTAGAATTCATTTACAGCTCCAGTTCCTCATACCAGAGAAAAGATATGGTATTTACATATTGGTGACCTAATTATTTCACTTATGAGTATGTCCTCAAGGTACATCTATTTGAATATAAATGACTCAAATTTATCATTCTTTATGGCTGAACAGTATTCCATTTTATAAACAAACCACATCTTCATTATCAGGCTCCAGCTGATAGGCCTTTGGGTTGTTTCCAAGATTCAGCCATCATAAACTAAGCAGCTACAAACATGGGTGCATGTATGTCACAGTGATATGAATCTTTTAATTCTTCCGTGTATATACCTAGCAGGGGAATGGCAGGGGCAAATGGGATCTGTAATCCTAGTTTTTTGAGGAATCTCCACACTGATCTCCCTACTGTTTGCACCAGGTACATTCTCACCAACAGTGGAGAAGGATTCCTTTCTCCCTGCAGCCTCGCCAACATTCACTGTGGTTAGCTGTGAGGTAGCAGGTATTGTCTGTGGAATGAGATGAAATCTTAGTGTTGCTTTCATCGGCATCTCTCCAATCACCAGTGATGTTGAACGTTTCTCCATATGCTTTTTGGATGCTTTTATTTCTTCCTCTGAAAAACGTCTGTTCATTTCAGATTTCCATTTTTTAATTGGGCCTTTAAATTTGGGAGGCTGATTTTGTAAGCTCTTTATTTATTCTAGATATTAGCCCTTTGTCTAAGAGCTAGTAAAATTTTTTCCGTATTGTTGATTGTCTTTTCATTCTGCTAGTGGATTCTTTTGGTGTGCAGAAGCTTTCCAATAGGATTACATCCCGTTTGTTCATTCCTTCTGCTAGTTCTCATGCTAGAGAGGTTTTGTTCAAAAAGTCTTTCCCTAAGCCAATGTCTCCAAGAGTTCTACCCTAATCTGATTTCCAGGAGGTTTATTGTTTCTGTTTTAATATTTAGGTCTCTAGTCCACTTTGACTTTAGTTTAGTGCCTGGTAAAAGAGATAGGTCTAGTTTTAGTTTTTGGCAGTTTGAAGTCCAGTTTTTCCAGCACCATTGTTAAAGAGACTATCTTTCCTCCACTGAGGATATCTGCCTCCTTTGCCAAAGATAAAGTGGCTTAGTGTATCTGGAGTTGTTAGACCCTTAGGTAGCCTTATCAAACAAAGGAAGGCAAAGGCTCAAATCCATGCTATTAGGAATGAGAAGGGGGAAATCAGCACAGATCCAGTGTAAGTCCAGAGGACAATAAACACCACCTTTGAAAATTTATACTCCAATAAATGCTAAACAGAAGAAATGGACAGATTCTTAGACACATATGAACTTCCAAAGTTGAATCAAGATAGAAAAATGTTAAACACTCCAATATCAATCTGTGAAACTGAAAATATAATAAAAAACCTACTGACAAAGAAAAGCCCTGGTCCTGATGACTTTACTGCTGAATCCTACAAACTATTAAAGAAGAGTTAGCACCAATACTTCTTAAACTCTTTAATGAAACTAAAAGAGAAGCAGTACTCTCAAATTCTTTCCCGGAAGTAACCATTACAATGATTCCAAAAGGAGAAGAAAGACCCAATCAAAAAAGAGAACTACAGGCCAATCTCCCTAAAGAACATCAATGCAAAAACATCAAAAAGATACTGGCAAACAGAATATAGAGAATTATCAAGAAGATCATACACCCTGACCAAACTGGATCCATCCCAAGGATGCAAGGGTAGTTCAACATACCTAAATCAATAATACACTATATTAACAGACACAAGGACAAAAATCATATGGTCCTCTCAGTAGATGCAGAAAAAGCGTTTGACAAACTCCAACACCCATTCATGATCAAAACCCTACAGAAAATTGGAATGGATGGACTTTATCTCAACCAAGTAAAAAGTATTCATGAGAAGCCTATAGCTAGCATCATACTAAATGGTCAAAAACTGAAGCCTTTCATACTAAGATACGGTACAAGACATGGATGCCCACTATCATCACTCCTGTTCAATATAGTGCTAGAAACATTAGCCACAGCAATTAGACAAGAGAAAGAACTAAAGGAAGAAAGATAGGAAAGGAAGAAGTTAAACTGTCATTATTTGCTGATGACATGGTACTTTATACAGAAGATTCTAAAAACTCAACCAAAGGACTGCCAGGCTTAATCAGCAAATTTAGGAACATAGCTGGATATAAAGTCAACACTCAGAAATCAATAGCCTTTTTATACACAAACAACAGAGTCACTGAGAGAGAAACTGAGTCAATTCCTTTTAGAATAGCATGCAAAAAAATGATCTGTCTAGGAATCAGTATAACAAAGGAGGTGAAAGACCACAGACTCTGAAAAAGGAGACTGAAGAGGCTATCAGAAAATGGAAAGACATCCCTTGTTTCCAGGTAGGAATAACCTCTATTGTCAAAATAGCTATACTCTCACAACTCCTATACATATTCAATGTACTACCAATTGAAATCTCAAAAGCATATTTCATAAAGCTAGAGAAAATTATCCAAAAATTGATCTGGAACCACAAGAGACCCAGAACAGCAAAAGGAATTCTGGACAACAAGGACATGGTGGGCAGGGGGATGGGGGCAGGGGGATGCATGATCCTCACTTGAAGCTGTATTACAAAGCCACTGTGATAAAAATTGCGAAGTACTGGCAAAGTAACAGATGCAAGGATCAGTGGAATAGATTAGAATATCCAGAAGCAATTTAGCATTTTTATGATTTCGCAAAGGCCTAACTTTCACCCTTCTAACAAAATTGACCACAGTAGCCCAATGAGGCAGAAAAAAAAAAGAGCCACAAAAATCAACACATTATGGAGAGTAAAAGAGAAACCAAGAAGCACAACAAAGGCATACGGGTACATACGATGGTGAGGAGAAGCTGGGAGAGGTGTAAGTCAAGACTTCAAAAAGGAAGCCTGAAAAATAAAGTTAGCCAGGTGGAAGAGAGGGGAGACAGAAAGGGAAGGAATATGTGTGCATACATTTTGCGAGAGCAAAATACATTCTTTAATAGGCAAAGGAAGCAGCTTATAAGCTTTGAGAACATGTGAGCATTAAAGAGAAGTCTAAGTGTTTTCTAGAGTGGGTGGATTATATTTTGCAAGCGATGAAGTTGGGGAAGTAAGCAACTTGATTGTACAGGACCCAGAATAACACATTATTGAGCTGGGAAGGCTAAAAGTAATCACCAAAGTTTTAAAGCAGGTCTCTGAAGGTCTCCAGTTTAGGAAACATCCAATTTGTAAATGTCTTAATAAATTTTAAAGAAAAATAGTTATTTTACATGGTTTCCCCTGATGCCAGTAGAATGTTCAAGATCATGCACAGAAACCTAAACAAACAATTTGTTGCTGACATTTGCTAAATTTCTTCAAGAAATCTGGATCACAAATTATGTCAATTATTATAAAAATGGAGTTAGTCAGAATCCATTCCATATTATAATTTGAGTTCCACTATACCTGAGTGTGAAATAATGCAAATAAAAACAAGGGCTTGGGGTATAGCTCAGTGGTTGCCTGCACACTTATGATGCATACGACACTGAGTTTTACCTCCAATATGAGAGACAGAGACAAAAAGAGATAGACACACCCACAGAGACAGAGAGAAGGGGAACGATTCTAAGACTACTGCAAAAAATGTTTTGCAGAAGACTGGCAATTAAATGGAGTTACAACCCCTCTCATACATCTTCATATGTTGTTGTACACACCCCCAGTCCTAGAATGTCATCTCACTTGGAGACATTTCCAGATATAATTAGATTAAGATGGCACCCTTATCCAATATGCCTGGTGTCCTTTGAAAATAGAAGACTGACAGACAGACAGATGGACAGACACACACACACACACACACAGAGAACACAAGGGGAAGACCAGAGCCAATGCTGTTACAAGGTCCTACCAGAAGTCAGGCCCCTGTCACCTTCACAGGGAGAATGAGATGTAAAACTTCTGTAACTGAGAAATAACACATTTCTGTTGATTGTACTACCCACCTGGCAGTAGCTTCTTATGGAAGCCCCAGGAAAACAATGTAGGTAGGGTTACAGAGCAGCACCATCTAAGAATTTGCATGTCAATTAAATGCAATAACAACCTAAAATAGATCTTGTACCAGAGGATAAAATTTCTACATAAAGGGTATTACTAGCACATCTAACAAGGTTAACACATGGAGAACATATTAGACAAAAGTAGCTATATGAAATAGATAATTAAACTGTAGTTACAAGAGAAAATGTTGCTCTTGTTAACAGATACATACCTAAATATCTTAGGGGAAAGAGGATGTGTGTCAAGTTACAAAAGAAAATGTTGCTATTGTTAACAGATATATACTAAAATATCTTAGGGGAAAGAGGATGTATATAACTTACCTTTGAAGGATTCAGTTGAAATATTACATATATTCTATGTGTGTACATGCACACATGCAAGGAGAGACAGGAGGGAGGAGGAAGATAGAAAAGTCACATAAAAAATAGGGGATGTTAAGAATAATTAATCAGTGTAACAAGGTTGAGCATTCTATGTGCTATTTTTGTATTTCTAAACTTCTGTAAAGTTGAAATATTCAGACAAAATACATACCTTAAAAATATGAAAAATAGCATCTTAGAAATATGAAAACACCTTAAAAATAATACCTATTGTCAATATTGGAAAGAAAGCATTTTTAGTGGGGCATACATATATGAGCCCAACCTCAAAATATAAAATGAGAGAACAGGAGGGAGAGAGGGAGAGAGGGAGAGAGACAGGTGGGCAGAGAGACAGAAAGAGAGAGTGAAAGACAGAGAGAGAGAGAGAGAAGAAAAAAAAACAATGCAGGAATTAATCTAAGCTACAGAAATTTTAAATGCCTCAGAAAACCCTGAAATGTAAATTTCCATGTAAAATAAAAATCAGTCCTGTCCTTTAATCAAATATGTTAATGTGAGAAACAGTAATACAAATTAAATTTGAATGCTTAAAAAAAATTAAAAATCAAGCCAGGCATGGTGGCCCACGCCTGTCATCCCAGCACTCGGGAGGCAGAGGCAGGAACATTGCTGAGTTCGAGGCTTGCCTGGGCTACATAGTGAGCTCAGGGCCAGCCTGAACTGCAAAGTGAGACCCTGTCTCAAAAAAAAAAAAAAAAATTAAAAATCAGGATATAAATCACATACAGAAAATAGCCTAGCAGTCATTTAGAATAACTGCCAATGGAGATAAAAGGGCATATTTTTAATATTGATACATTTCCTCAATTTCTCATTCTGTCCTAGCATTATAGGTATTTTGATAGTCACTCTAAAATTTCATCACTTTCTAATGATAATTCTAAAATATGTGGTGAAAAGAATCAGACTAGAAAAAATAAAAATGCTGGAAAAGCAGGCAGCGATGCTCTTCTTTCTTTTTTTTTTTTTTTTTTTTTTTTTTTTTTTGGCTTGTGGGAAGGTCACTCTCTGGTTACCACACTCAAAGACATTTTCCAATATACACAAAATTCTTTGCTGGGAAAAAATGTGTTGGATATACACCAGTCCCTGGCAAGGCCCGCGGACATAAACACCGCAGCGAGCAGTCATCTCGCGGGGACTCTCGCGCAGGGCTGCAGGACAGCAGCCAGGGCAGCGCAAACCCCAGCACGGACACTGCTTTCCAGGCCCGCGTGGCCGCAGGGACCCGGCCGGCCCGGGCAGAGGCGGGAGGCTGCGGGCAAACCCGCCCGCAGAAGGCACCACCGAAAGCCCAGCGGCAGCTCCTCAGTGAGGCCAAGCCTGCCGCTCACCAGGAGCCTCCAGCCTCACTCTCCCCTCGGGCAGGAGCGCCAGGCCCTGGCGGACACCGTGACTTCCAGCTGCAACTGGCGGCAGACTCGGGCCATAATTTACACGAAGATTAAGACTGAAAAAGTAAAGGGTGGACTTTCTAATCCTCTTTCTCTTCGTTGCAAAAAGGGCCAGCTGGGCATGGCAGCACGGGCCTATAATCCCGGGACTCTGTGAGGCTGAGGAGGAGAGGCCTGGATGACGGTACAAGACTTTATCTCAAACTAAAATAGAAAAGGCTGGGAATATAGCTCAGTCCTGAATTCAGTACACAGAAAAGAAGCTTCTGTGTCTTCTACTCTTCTTTCTCTTCCCTTTCTCCTTTGTTTCACAACTGACTCCTGGAGAACTTTACATGCTCTGAACAAGTGCTATGTTATCACAAAGGAGTTTTTATTTTTTTTTGCTGATGTCAGTACATCCAGGAAACTCAAGAATTTAATGAAGGAAACGATCAAAATCATAGTGAGTGTGTGCTCGCTTCGGCAGCACATAGACTAAAATCATAGTGAGTGGAGTCTAGCTCTAGCATTCTCTGTGAGCAAAGACTTAGCCAATCGTAATGGATAGTAGGTGCTGTGAAATAGGAAGAAGCTGCTCCAGTGAGAAGGAGAACTCAGGAGCGCGTTGGGGGAAAGGGTGGCAGAGTTGCTAGATCCATCTTGATGTGGTTTACACTGTGTATTAATGTAGTGTACTGAGGCAAAATATTTCTGATCCACTGTCGGTGTGGGTATACACCTGTCAGAACTTGCTAGTGTTTTCAACGCTTACTATATCAATAAAAGCAAATTTCAAAAAGAAAGATTTACCAGAAGAGAGGCAGCACAGTGCTACGGCAGCACAGAAAGCAGACATGTGAGGATCTCCCCAACGCACCCACGAGATGGGCGGCTTCACCCTCAGACGCAGGAGTGCTCCGCCTCAGGCAGCAGTGCCTGCCTCGGTCCTGGAGGGAGGGCCTGCGGGCCGAGTGACCGCTCAGAGGCTCTGGGCTGACAGCCTCGTGGGGCGGTGCTCACGGACAGTCCCAGCCACCAGGGGGGCTGAAGCAGGGGCATCACTTGGGCCCAGGAGTTGGAGACCAGCCCAAGCAACACAGCAAAAGAACACTTAGTAAAAAACAGAGTAGGTAAGAAGTATCTATTTAATACCAAAAAGGATACACAAGCAAAGAAAAAACATCCAAGACTAAAAACAATAATAAAACAGTAGTCATGAATCCTATCACATAAATAACAGCATTCCACGTGAATAGAGCACACAGTTCAGTCAAATAGCAGAGAACGTGACTCTGGATACGTAACACGAGCAGTGTGCTACCTACAAAAGACACACTTAAGATTAAATCCAAACAGGGTGAAAGTTAAATAGGAAAAAGTGTATGAGGCAACAATACCCATGAGAAAACTGGAGTAGTGAAACAAATATCTAACATAATAGATATTTTTAATATTACTGGAAACAATGAGGGTCAACTTACAACAGAAAAAGTAGTTAATTCACCTGGAAGATGTAACAATTATGAACACATATGCACCATGGCAGCACCTTCTTCCCGGGAAGTTCTCAAGTCAAATCTCTGGACTCTGCAAATGTTACCAGATTTGGGAAAGAGCTTTTGCTATGTGATGACCTTGAGGATACGGACAAGGGAAGACTGGCCTTTGTTATCAGGAAGGGCCCTAACCGTAATTCTGTGTGTCCTATAGGATGGAGGGAAGCAAGGAGGGGTGGAGGGAGAAACAGAAGAGGGAAGGTGTGGGAGAAAGGAGACAGAGCAAGAGCTCAAACTATAGACAGAGGAGAGGCCAGGGCAGTGGATGACAGAGGCAGACACCCTCCAGAGGGAACGTGTGAGAGCAAATTCAGACTTTAAGCCTCTAGAACACTAACACAAACATTTGTTGTTTTAAACCATGTTCATGAGCACTTTGCTACAGCAGCCATGAGGGATTTATAATATGAATATATACAACAGAGCACAAAAATAAAGCGAAAACTGACAGGACTGACAACAATCATTGGAGAGTTCAACATCCTATTAGTGAAAATGTGTAGAATGAGATAGAAATTGGCAGAGATGCAGAAGACTTGAATACACCATATAAACCTGATTAACTGACATCTATGAAATACCCAATAATAGCAGAATATTCATTTTTCTCAAAAGCACGTGAAGAACTGTGCCAAAGCTATTTCCATTGTTTGTGATAGTTTGTTATGGTGATCCTATTTCAGCATCATAAGCTGAAAAGTCCTTCCTTTCCCCACACATCTCCAGTACCAGTTCTACTGTACCTAAGTTCCTCTGTTCAATCTGTTTCTAGTTTCTTTATTGACTTGCTTTAGTCAGTCTTCCTAAGTCCAATCATTACAGCCTTATAATGATCACTGATATTTGGTAAGGCAAATCCCTCTGACACCTGTTCTTATTCTCAGAGGGAATTTGGGCTATGGGGGCCCCTTCTTCTTTAATATTAGATTTTCATATTCTAGGAAAAGAAAGTAAATCTGTTGATACTCAGATTGGCTTTTATGTTGAACTAAGATAACTCCCCACAATCCCTGGGAACGTAGGTCTGACTACTGCACAAGGCTGTAGTGGGGGAGAGATCTCTATGTAAGAATTACTATTAAAAAAATTAATATTTCCAACTACAGCCACCATGACAGTTTACACTCTTGACTATATCATTATCAATGTGGAAAATAGAAAGGCAATTAAAGCACATTAGCTCTGGCATTTAAATTCTAAAAGTAGGAAAAATGTTGCCTGTAAGAAAAATGTTTTTAAAAGTCATTCTCTTACATGTTTTCATCAGAAACATGTAATTCTATAGACTCAACTGTGCTATTATGACTTGATAATTATACATTTTCTATTCAAAGGAATAGGCTACAAAAGATTGATCTAATTTACTTGGAGGTAGAAGATCTATGAAGGCTTAAATATATTAAAATTTTAGCCATGGACAGATTGATAAAAAAAATCTAAAATTAGGGCCGGAGGGTTAGCTCAGTGGTTCCGGCAACTGCCTTGCAAGCGCAAGGTCCTGAGTTCGATCTCCGGTAACCACATATAATGCTGGGCATGGAGACTCACGCCCACCAACAGTCAACACCGCATACCACAGTGCCAGGTGTGGTGGCTCACGCCTGTAATCCCAGCCCTCAGGAGGCAGAGACAAGAGGATTGCTGAGTTTGCGGCAGCTTGCCTGGGCTCCATAGTGAGCTCAGGGCCAGCCTGAACTATAAAGCGAGACCCTGCCTCAAAAAAAAAAAAAAATCTAAAATTATTTGCCATCAGATAATACTATGAGAGATAACATTTCTTTTAATTTGTCTAAATATCCTCTGATGATAATAAAGAAGGGGAATACATACTCATTTATCTTTTCAATCAAACAACTATGTCCCCATTAGAAATAAAGAAGACAAAAGCTGCACAAGACACCCAAAACTAAATGTGATTCTAACTGGTAACCTCAGGACAGCTCATCAACAGTTTTCTCAGCTAGACTCATGTCGTTTCTGGCCCTTGAGAAGCTCTCTATTCCAGCAAGATATCAAAAAGAAGATAACACTGAGAAGAGGAGGACATCATCTGTCTTATCCATGGAATTCAATAGTACTGTTCCTCAGCTAGATATTCCATAAACACACATTAACTAAACAAATGACTCTGATTATACTTTAAATAAAGTACATATCCTTTGGCTAAAATCAAATGCTCCATGTTGCCAACTATTAGAAATAATCCTACTATTACTGCTTAGAACATGGTTTTCTTTGTCTTTTGCTCAATTAAAACATTAGGGTTATGAGAGGCAATACAGTACAGGTCTATAACTGACATTATATCAAAAAGATAAATGACAAGCACTCAACTCAGACACTTGTCATATTATTTGAAAGTATAAAAGTCTGTTTCTCATTTATACTTATAAAGCAATATTGGGAATAAAAAGGCTCCTCACTGTCCCAGTTTAAGTAACACAGACCAATCTCAAGGATCTGATTAATAACACCTTGATTTTACCCTGATTCAAACTGTTGAGAACAAAGAAAACAGAATTTATTTGCCTCAAAGTCTATTCAAACATTGGTACGTTCACCTTCTAAAAAATGTAAGAAGTATCTTCTGTTCATATGCCCATCACTTAACTAATTTATCAATTCTACATTTAGATCACTACATAAAGAAAGCTTTGAGGATAGAAATTATCTAAGACATTCTTCTAATATGAACAGAAAGTGCAACAGCACTGAGTTCAGCAAAAAATCATGCCTCTTAAGAGTACACTCCCTGTCCCTTGAGTTGGTATTTTGCAACCAAATACTTAAAAAAAGACATGCTAAGGATCTTAAGTGTGTCAGTTAATTAATTTTGTGCTCCCCTTCTACCAACAGAGTATTGTACAATCTGTTATTATTCACTGTCCTATAGATCATCTGTTCTTAGTGCTGGTTTGTTCCAAAAAGAGAGACAGCTGCAACACTATATGCCTGTTCAACCTGAGGACCATCTGACTTTAATTGTAACACACAGCTTGATGTGGCTCTGGCTATGAGAAGCCAAAGTATCGTCTGTAATAATCTGGAAAAGCAGAAACCTGCCAACAGAGGGCTGGAAACAGGGACTTGTGCTGTCTGGCTGCCTGACGGGTTGCAGGAAATATGATTAATGAGTAAGGTATAATGATATCAGGAACCCGATTAGCACCACAAAAAGGTCACAGATCAAAGTAGTATGCATTTCATGAGCTACAATCATTGCATAAAATCTGTAGACTTGAAGAGGGAAACCAAGCAGAGGAGGGGGACAAAACCCTTACGTGATAACATGCTAACAGATATCTAAAACATTGCACTAACAATTTAGTCACTGATAGAAACCTAACAGGAAATTATTAAATGTATCGATGTGGGTTGTATTGTGGAAAGCTTTGTTCATCAGCGATATATGAAAAGTAGTTTCAGATGACTAAATGAGTCATAAAATTCTTTCATAAAGACACATATGAAAAATTAAGTATATTTCCTAATTATGAATTACAATAATAAATATTCAAATCTAAACTACATGTCCATTTGATTTGCAGTGAATTTTTATGGAATTCTGCTTCAGAATATGAGCTAATTCTGAGCATGAAGTATAAAGGCATTTGTGAAACTCGCTGGCATAGCAATCACTAGGAAATAAAATATAATAATAGGTTTAATAAATGTACACATAATGCTATAAAATACTATTTTGTATATAATTTCAAAATCCTGTCTGAGTTTGGAGCATGGGCAACCAAAATCTGGATCTGACCAGAAAAGAGTTTGGTGAGTTGTGATCTTCTTTTCCTTGGTGTTCTCAGAGAACCCATCAAAAACAGACCTGGCTTTTCTGTTCTTCCCCTGCTCTGGGAAAGAGAGGAGCGCATGGAGCAACTCTTCGTAGACCAGCAGATCTTAACAAAATTTCAACTGTCAAACTATTTGTAGAAAAAAATGGAAATATAACTTATTAAAATGTTCTTAGATCTCCTTTAAAATGAAATAAAACCAACAAACCTCTTGAAATATTTAATAATACTAATTATGATAATAAAGAGCTGTTTCCATTAAGACTTAGTATTTTTCATTAGGTTTGAGGGGTTTGGGGGATCAAAGGCCTCATGCAGGCTAGGTTAGCATTCTACCATGGAGCTAAATCCCAGTCTGACATTTAAATTTTAAATCACGTTTGGGAAAGAAGTGCTTTAATAATAACCAGTAGCTTTATTTTTACTTGTAAACATGTCCTAAAGAGATACTTTTTACATTTCATATAGTATATAGATCTAATTTTAAATCCAATATTCAATTAAAACTTTTTTAATGTCCTGGGACCAAACTAAGGACTTAATTTATACTAGATTAACACTTTCCACAGAACTACTAGCCCCCAAATCAGTTTTTAGGAAATGATGAATCACAAGGCACCATTAAAAACTGAAAAGAGAAGTCATATACTAGTTGAAAAATATCTACAAAGCCTATGTTGGATAAAGGTCTTTTATGGAGAATTTACAAAAATTTTTAAAAATTCAATAATAGACAATCCAATTTAAAAATAAGTAAAGAAATTTAAATTATCACATAACAAATGAGTAGCAGATAAATCTGTAAACAAAAGGTCAATATTATTCATTATTAGTTATGTGAATTAAATTAACTAAGAATGCTATTAGAATGACTAAAATAATTAAAATTGAGATTACTAAGCCTTTCTAAGCATATGGAAAAACTGAAACTTCACACATTGTTGGTTGGAAGCCAAAATGGTGTATATATAGTGGACATACTCTTAAAAACAAGAATTCTACACTAGCACTTGACCCAATAGAAATGAAAGAAGACGCTTTGGCTAAGACTTGTATAATGGACATATATTCACAATACTGTCCATTAACTGGTAAAGAAAAAAGAGTATACCAAATGTGGTGTTTCTGTACAATAAAATCTATACCATCAGCAATACAAAGAAATCAGATCCTGCCGTATTGAGTAACTACAGGGATGAATCTCAAAAAATCATGCTAACTCCAAGAAGCCAGGCAGAAAAAGACCACACGTGACCAGATGGCATGAATACAAATCTGCTGGAAAAGCAAAACTATAAAGAGAGAATCACCGGCTACCTGGGACTAGGGATGAGGCAGAGGCATATTGTAGAATGAAGAGGGAACTTTGTAAAGCTGGGCTGTAGTGATGGTTACTTTATTACATGAATCTATTAAAACCTGCTGCCAGCCGTGGTGGCTCATGCCTGTAATCTCAGCAATGGGGAGGAAGAGACAGGAGGATTGCTGAGTTCGAGGCTTGCCTGGGCTACATAGTGAGCTCAGGGCCAGTCTAAACTACAAAGTGAGACCCTGTCTCAAAAAAAAAAAAAAAAAAAACTTGCTGACTAATACACCTTTAAAAAGTTGAATTTTATGGTTAATTATACTTCAGTAAGTCTATTCTAAAAGGACAATCATTGAAAGAAAAAAGTTGTAGCTAAAATGGAACTTTTCCTACTTCTGTAAGCCTCTGAAAATCCATACAACCATGGACAACAGCCACATTTAAAACTTTGACATCTCCTTTGGTATCTTTCAAAGCTAAATTTTGTCTTGCATTCTCATTTTTTTTTTTTTTTTTTGCTTTTTGGAGACAGTGTCTCGCTTTGTAGTTCAGGCTGGCCCTGAGCTCACTATGGTGCCCAGGCAAGCCGCCACAAACTCAGCAATCCTCCTGTTTCTGCCCTCCCCAGTGCTGGGATTACAGGCGTGAGCCACCACGCCCGGCATTGTGGTATGCAGTGTTGATTGTTGGTGGGCGTGTTTTCACGCCCAGCATTATATGTGGTTACCAGGGATCGAACTCAGGTCCTTGCGCTTGCGAGGCAGGCGCCGGAACCACTGAGCTAACCCTCCGGCCCTTGCATTCTCATTTTAATCAGAGTAACATAGTGAGAATCTTCAAAAAAAGCTTAGAATAAAAGTAAAATGGTATTGATCATAACAGTGCAATACAGTATTAAGGAATAATTTTTGAGCACCTACTAGACTTAGTTACCAGAGAACATTGATATTTCACACACAAAATTACATTTTTTTTCCTCATTAGTTCAACATTACAAATAAGGAAAACATGCCTCAGAAAGTTAAAACTGCCCAGCAATCCGTAAAAAACAACAAGATCAATTCATGCTGGGAAATCTGGCCTAACTACAAAGCCTATATCCCCTTCTGCTCTCCTACATTGTTTCCAGTATGTATAAAATGTAAAATTTCTCAAACAATGGGATGAATTTAAGATCTGAAAGGAAAAAATAAAATGTTATAGTATGAAAGGTAAGGAATGCTACCTAGAAAGCCAAATACAATAATTTCCTTTATTTGATTATAAATTACAACCACAATAGCTGGAATTTTATAAAGGAGCTACTTTTAAACTGAGACTATGGTTCACTCATTCCTAACTTTTATGAAACTTCAGAAGGTAAAAAAAACATCATCTTACTTTCTCAGAAAATACCATAGAGCCCAAACAGCAGACGATGTTGAAGAGAATACATCAAAGATGATACTAAGGCCCAGAGGGTTAGCTCAGTGGTTCCAGCGCCGGCCTCACAAGCGCAAGGTCCTGAGTTCGATCCCCGGTAACTACATATAATGCTGGGCGTGGAGACTCATGCCCACCAACAATCAACACCGTATACCACAGTGCCAGGCGTGGTGGCTCACGCCTGTCATCCCAGCACTCGGGAGGCAGAGACAGGAGGATTGCTGAGTTCGTGGCGGCTTGCCTGGGCTCCATAGTGAGCTCAGGCCCAGCCTGAACTACAAAGCAAGACCCTGTCTCAAAAAAAAAAAAAAAAAAAAGATACTAAGGGAGTATCTATAAATATCCTAGGTCATATGCTTTAAGTTTTTATATTTTAAGTATGATGTGACAATTTCCTGTAAAGGACAGATATATAATTTGAAGATATTTTTGTTACCCAAATATGTGAGTACCTTCTAACCTGGAACACAGAATTATATTCTTTTTTTGGCAATAGAAACTCAAGTTCAAAAAGGAAAATAATTCTAGTTTCACATATGACTTTCCCTTGTAATTTTAAACTGTATATGAAAGTAACCTAAATTCTTCATAAAAAATAAGCCACTATACCTAAAAAATAAAATAACCCATTTTACCTGTCAATTCAATAACATTTTATAAAGTACCTGTGGCAGTTCATGAAGTAGTATGTAATTTTCATTACCCCACCAAGTACAGCTTTGTCCAGCACACCGAGGGTTAATGATTCAATATCAGCAAATGAAAGACACTGTGAAAGCAAGTTCATGACAGAGCAGGTGATTACTATCTTACCAATCTATTTATGCGAACAAATTCTTCTGAGGTTTTGGCCCAAGGAGGAAGTTCAACATCAGATACTACTGTGCCATCATCCATCACTCCAAGATTATAATTATTGAAGTTGACAAACATCTCAGGAAGATAATAAAATTCAGGAATCAGCTCCTATGTAAAAGTAAAAAATAATGTTATAATAAAATGTAAGACACTAAATAAATACTCTAAGCGGGCCTAGTCACCACCTACAGTGCAAAATAACAAAATCAGTACTAGGTAAGTTTTTCCTTCTTCATATAATAGCCCTATTACAGTATTTATATTAAGGTAGACAGATCCTATCTAACCAAAATAAAATAACATCTGAATGTTTTACATATAAATAGAGGCTTTCCTTCAAGACAATGATTCATGTAATCAAAACTATTTAATACCAACATTTGAGTAATAACTGAGTTTTGACAAAAGTTTATACAAAGAGTACCATGCTGTACTAATAGCTTCAACTACATTGAAAAATACAACATACAGAATTTTTTCCAGAAAAAAACCCAAAATGTTTGTAAACATTAAAATGCTATTATCTTGGTCTTCTCTGATACCAGGAAAATTCATTACATTTTAATCATGGTGTCTAACAGTATACTTTCCTCACTTTTCAAAACATTAATGTTTAGTTTTAAGATACTACTCTGAT
This sequence comes from Thryonomys swinderianus, assembly GCA_004025085.1. NCBI lineage: Eukaryota > Metazoa > Chordata > Mammalia > Rodentia > Thryonomyidae > Thryonomys > Thryonomys swinderianus. The sequence goes on along the minus strand of PVIC010004316.1, from coordinate 11,933 downwards.
AAAGATCAAAATTTATATAGTTAGAAAATGATCTGCATAAGAAACTGAGTAAATAAAATATGATTTTAATAATGACTCTTTAGGACATTTAATAAGCAGAAAAATGAAGCTCATTAGGCTTTTGTACACAATAAGCCCCATATATAACTAATTCAGAGGCTGTAGATCAGACTTAAAATCCAGTCTGGACATGGGTCAGTGGCTCAGTGGTCTTGCAGATACCCCCTCAGGGCCAGCTATAGCAGGCCTGGCTCTCCAAGTAGTTGAGTAGAATAGGGAGGTCATCAGATTTTGGACAAGGTCAGTATGAACTTGCCAGAGCAGAGAAAAAAGATCTAGCGGGAATTAAGCTATTATCACTTCCATCATCCATGTGAAATGTTGCTTGTCTCTGAATTGTACATCTTTTGTTTACAATCACAATAATGAACTGAGCAGGGTAGCAATGAGCTTGTTTTCCAAATGACCACCTGATCATTAGATCTTTTTTTTAAAAAACATTTAAATTAAAGGAATAATCTCGTTCAAAGTTTAACCAAAAATAAAACTAGACAGCACCCTAATAAAGGTTACACAGTAAATGTATTAAAATTTAGAATCTGGGCCAAGACTTCTCTAACTTTAAAGTCTATGTCCTTGATTAACAAATATGCATGCCTTCTACTTATGTAGCCAAGTACTAAATCTTTAAAATAAATTTTAAATATATATTTCAAATGATTTTTCACCCTAAATAATAAACTTTTAGTTATCTCATAAAAAGACAAGAGCTTTCCTGAAAATATAAACACTACATATAAAGTATTTACGACATGAATATAAAACAAAAAGAATTATAAAAATATGGTATAATTATTTACCCCAATAAAATGATGATATTCTATAACTTTCTATTATTAATTTGCTGAAGTGTGTATTCAGTCAGTGCCAACACTGAGAAGTTTTACAAAATGTATTTTTGCTCCATCCCACTGGTGCTACTGAAGAGGAAGGGTACTATTTGGGTCTGTTTTTTAATAATAAAAAAGCCGGGACAGGACTTCTGTGTTCATTCAAAATTTAAGGAACTTGTTTTAATTAAGGGTTCTTTTAATTTCAATAATGTGTATCTACTGCCCTACCATGATGCAAACGCTGCCTTTCCTTTGCTGGTTACACTTTTCATGATCCGGGGTAATAACTCTCCCAAATACAAAACAAGAGCTGTAACGGCTATATTTTAGGCAATACTTTCTTCTGACTTCTAAAATTTGAAAGATAAGATATTTCTACTATTTATCGGAGATGTACATTATATATTAAAAAGACACTCCCCTAAACTCTAACAGAAACCACATCTAGAAAGCAGAATTGAACAAATCATGTTTAACAGCAATTGTCATAAAATAAAGCCTTCCTTCTTTCTAATGTATAGCACCAAAATATAATGATTTTGCATATATTTTCTATCTTCTATATCATTTTATTCAGATTACTCAACCAATTAACATAACTATATCTGTTAGTAACAGATTTGTTACTAACAGAAATGTTTTTATTGGTTCATTTGTAAGTTCTAAACTTGATTAACAAAGACATATGTATTTTATCCTTTGTCCAGTTTAAATACACAAACTTCTTACAAATTTAAATTATGTTGTTACTGCCATTGATATCTTTCCCTAAATATGAATTGACTGAATTTATCTAAAATTAAACAGAGCAATAATATATATAAAATAAACATAAAATTTTGATAAATGATATGAAAAAAGCATTTTAAAAATTTTAAATCTTTCTGGTCCCTGATAAAAAAATTGTTATATAATTTCTAGCATGCTTGGAAGGAAGTAATAACTCAACATTTTCCAGTTAATACTTATAGATATTATTTATTATTTCCAAAAGATACATATTCTGTAAATTTTATATCATGGTATTAGAAAAATATTTCAAAACTTAAAATGTAAACTAATAATTGAAAGTTAAGCTATTTCATGAGGCAACAGAAATGGATTGATATGAATCTCTGTCTTGTTCTTTCTTTATTTATTTTCCTGCCATGCTCTACCCCTCCAATTTTGAGAGCAGTCAAGCATTTCCTTCCTCTATACAGAGTCCAAAGAGGCCTTGCCCTTTTCTGTCTTTTACAAAAGTCTAGGCACCAGAAGGGATTTGTGTGTGAAGTCCAGAAGAAGAATAAAGTTAACTTTTACTTTATGTCATCTATGTCCTGAGAACTGAGCTTAGAGTTTCACACGTGCCAAACAGGCTCTCCCACAGAGCCACACCCCAGCCTCCAAAAGGTATTTTGAAAGTGAAGCCAAAAACAGAGGAGTAAAATTTCCCACAAGATTAAGGAGGTAAAGTTCTTGAGATGTGTTATATTTACTCGGCCAGGACAGTGAAGGGGAAAACAAGAGATGAAGAGGTGAGGCTGGAACCCAAAGTGTGGCAAGTGAGGAGCCCATGGCCCCTGCAGCACCTGTGTCTGAATGAGGACTAGGATAGCCCTAAGGAAGCAGTTTGGTAGGTGGCGTGAGCCTGGGCTGCATTTCAGCTCCTGTTTGTTCCCCACACAAAGACCTTCTCACAAAGAATCTGGCTACTGTACTGCGGGCCTCACTTATGCATGGTGCCTGTGGATGCTGAGCATTGGGGGCTTTTGGCAACAGCAAGTTTTCCTAAACCCAGACTGGTGTGTAGCAGGATTGCCTGCTTCCAAAACACCAAGCATCTTAGACAATGAGGTACAACCACTGAAAATGTGAGGGTCAATTTTCTAGTACTATATATACAATGCCTGGATTCTCATTCAAGCCTTGAGGAAAAAGAGGTCTTTGCTTTTCCAAATTAATGACTCTGAATTTTCCAACAGCCTAATCAAATTAAGGATTGAATTCAAATGGAAATGTTCCTTATACACTTGAGTTCATAGTTGTAGTTTTATGTTGATTTCAGTAAAGATAAACAGTTACCAATATATTGCCTGATACTATTTTTCCAAGTAATAAAATGGCTAGAAGAATTAAGTATGGAGAGAACTACAAACAAAACACAAACATTATCTTTCATAAAGGCTAGATTTTGAAAGACAATGTTTACTTATTGAAGTTTTAGGTAGGTATTGAAGGTGATACAGAGATGGGAGAAGACAGGGGAGGTCTCTGAGTTGGTGTGGAGAGCTTGAGAGTCGATACCACTGTCCTCCTCTAACCGGACCTATTTCCCAAGCCTGCAAGACACAGGGGAGTAAAGCAGAAACAGTTGCAGAAACAGCCTGTGGAGTGCAAAAGAGAAAGGGGAGCCTGAAAGTTGGGGTGATGCGAGAAAGTTTGAGGAGCGAGCATAACACAAAGTAATGAGTTCCATAACATGAGAGCACATCATCTGCATCACCCTCTAAATGAAGGGCTGTGAGACTGAGAACCCTATCACCAAATATTTATAGTTTACTACTTCACCTCCAAGTCCCCTTATGTGTGGCACGTATTAGGCAGTGAATAAAACTGTGTTCAATGAATCACTGAGAAATGCTAATAAAAAAGCGGAAAGGCAAGAACAGTCTTGACAACTGAACTGAGACTATCATTTGAGGAACAGAGTGACATGCAGGCATCATTTGCTTCTAATCATCAATGAACAGAAATTTAAATGTTTTAGAGAGTACCTTAGACACAAACCAAAAATAGAGAAGGGAGGGTCAAAGTGTGAAATGCCTCAAATGCCTGGCCTCCAAGTCTTAACCTTTGTTTTATAAGAAAAAATTTTTCATGAGAGGAATTTTCAAAATTTGAATATGAATTTAAAATATCATGCATATTTCTAAGAAGTTAACCATGAAGAGTTATTATAAAGATTCTGCATAGAGTAAAAAGGACATCATCAAATAAGTACTATTAAATTAGTACAAGCTGGGCATATATCCCTAAAGCATATTTCAATCTCATTATAAGGAGAACTGCATAAGTAAATTAGTTGATGGGACTCGGATTTTCTCTTAATACGGAATAAACATGCTGAACTCAACTGAGCTCCTCCAATATGTAACAAAAGAAACAAACACAGCAAAACTTTTACTGAGGATAACAATGATATTCAAGTTATGCAGAATTCCATTTTAACCCTAAAACCATCTAAGAAGCAAGACTTCATGTAATACCAAATATTCTAGTTCAAAATTATCTCCTTTGACAGATGATATTTAGTAAGAGAGTCAAAGATTATGTCCTAGTACTTCTAATGCACATTTACAAAGTATGTTTTATATTCATTGAAACAAAACATTCAGATCTGGATAAAAAACACATGTTCGGCAATTCTTTAAAATAAAATCAGTGAAAAATGGTAAGTAAACAACACTGACAGAAGACAGATATATTCACAATCCATATTTTCTCCTGGCTTAGTGACAATAATTTAAATCTCTACCAGTTCATTAGGCAGATGGGTCTTAAGGGTGGGTGACGTAGTCAAATGCAGTGTACCATCTCCTAAAATAAAAACCCAAAAGGTTCAACCAGAGGTTACACCAGAGTGCAGGAGAAGCCACTGCTTTGATCACGAATCCCAAGGCTTTCATGGCTTAGTGACAAGGATTGGTTGTGACCACACATATGCTTTAGTTTTCTTCATTAAGGTTTGATTCCTACTGATAGGAATGGCTCTGCTGTGAGGCTGCATGAGTCTCTTCTCTTAGTCACCAGTGTTCCAAGTCACCAATTCCACGCAATGAACTGAAACCTTCACTGTATCTGGGGAAACATGCCGAATTGTAACCTGTCACCCTAAAGACCTAGGATGTTCAAAACCAAATGAAAAATAAAGATGCTACTTCCGAGTAAAAGTTAAATATGTTATTTCCTCTTACTACAATATGAAATCCTGATAACTGAAGTATAATTATGATATTGAAGTAATTATTTTAAAAGTTGGAGACATTGATGATAAAAAGATGTGAAAGCAAAATTTTGGTTTCTACCACTGGCAAAACTAGTATGTCTCATGAAGAAAGAAAAATTCCAAACAAAATTTCTTAATGAACAAGAAATATTGGATGATGAATATATTATGGAAAATGTGCATAAACTGATAAAATAACTTGTAAGTTTTATTAGTCCAAAAATAACAAAAGGCTTTTAAAACTGACAAGTCAATTATATTGAATTAATTAAAATAATCATTTTAAACTAACAGTATATCTGAACATTTTCAAATAGGCATTTATACCTATTTGCTCCTTATTTCATAGGCAAGATAATTCTCTTTTTAAACAAGATGCTACCTTTGTCTTTCAGTAAAAGAAAAACATAATTTTTAAAACAAGAGAAGAAAAAATAATTTCTAATGCTTCTAGACAAACTCAAATTTTGCATGGCTTTCAGTATTTTAAAGCTGCTGTTTCAAATATACTAAAATAACAAAAAATGACAGATCACAAATCAATAGATAATCCCTTTCAATGTAATATGGTGGAAAGAATAATTGGGTTTGAGTCTTGTCTACTCAATTTACTATCACTTATCCTTAAATTAATCTAATTTTGGTGATGCTGTACTAACCTCAATTGCCTTTTCTAAAACACAGGGCTTTTATAAGGCTCATGCAAGATAACAGAGAATTTTGGATGCACATATTATTATCATTATGAAACCGCTGAAACAAAAGTCTCAACTTCTGATTCACCTTATCAAATTCTTTTTCGTTTTTTTTTTTTGAAACAGGGTCTCGCTTTGTAGTTCAGGCTGGCCATGAGCTCACTATGTAGTCCTGGCAAGCCTCTCAGCAATGCTCCTCCTGCCTCTGTCTCCTGATTACAGGCCTGACCCACCACACTTGGCATTGTGGTGTGTGTTATTGATTGCTGGTGGGAGTGAGTCACCATGCCCAGTATTGTTGTATGTCATTACTGGGTAATGAACTCAGGACCTTGTGCTTGCTAGGCAGGCACCAGAACCACTGAGCTAAATCTCCAGACCCTCACATCATCAAATTCTTAAAGCCAAGAGGTCATCCACTGAATTATGACCATTTACAAAGACTTAATGTAATTATAATAAGTTAATAAAAAGTAATTATAAAAAATATATATCTATAAAAATATCTAACATGAGTAACTACTCCTGTCAGGATCACATTTAAAAATAAAAATTATTTTAATAACAATAAAAGTAGGCTCTATCATTTTTATGGTGAATTCCCTCAATAGTTGATGGTTTTCTACTCTTTCAACACATTTTTCATTTCCATATTTGGACTGTAAGTTATCTACATTGGTTCTTTTGCTATTCAAAGTTCCTATCTTAAATGGAATTGGAATTTGGAAAGAGATAGCAGTAATAAAAACAAATGATAAGCTATAACTTCCATAAGAGAAGGCACAAGAAAATGTCCAACCTAAATAATACATTTATGGAACAAATGTATTATATATGTATGTATGTACATACATACATAATTGTACATGAATATACATGAATATACAAATATGGGGAAGAAAGGTCTGTGTCAGTATCTATGAATGTGTTAGTGATCACCCTACATTCTCTAAGCCAAAAACATAAAAAAAAAAAAAAAAAGAAAGAAAAAAGGACCGTCAGTCAAAAAGCAAGTCACATGTGATATATACTTACATTTTATAATTCAGGAAAATAAATATTTTCCAAATGCATTAATAGGATCTTTAATAGGCTTTTTTTCTACACAGTAAGAACATAAGAAGAAAAATATTCAGTGTTTGTAAGAAAATTTTATCTGTCAACAAAACAATACTTCCTTGTGGACAAAAAAGTATAAACTTCAATACAAAAAGTTCTGGGTCTTTCATTTAACCTTCTGATACTTGAAGGAGATCTGAATAAATCAACAAGCCTGTAAGTTACGAATGATGTATAAAAACAAAGGTAGCGTATGCAGGTCACAATGTTAGAGAGGTGAGAGTTCAAGTTCACTATGACATCAGGTGTGACAGAGGGGATAGACTGATGGGGGAATGAATCCGGCAAAAACGTAAGAAAGGAAGGCAGGAAGGGCAGGAAGGAGTTCATAGGCCAGAAATGTGCAAATGATGTATGAACAAGGATAGGATTTTACTTTTAATTTCTCTTAGCATTTTAAAAACTCTAAATTAATAAAGAATGTCTGAACTGAGAAAATAAAATCACATTATCAGAATTTAAGTTTTCTTAAAAATGCATTAAGAAATGTATTTCCAGAAATTATGTTCTATTAATTGTCGCCAAACACTTTCTTAAAAGTGGGTCTAACATTAATGCTATCATCATGCTCCGAATGGATTAACATAGTAAGAGATGTGCTGCTGGGGAAATGGAGCCTAATTTATCTTCCGACTGCAGACCCTCGGGATTTCAAAGGTAGCAGAGGGCAAGTCAAAGGTCTCATGTTTTACAAATCTCACAAGACACAAATAAAACTATTCAATGATCACTTCCATTCTGTATTATTATTAAACATACATATGTATAGTTAAAACTTTTAAGGATTAAATTTTAGAGCTAAATTAATTCATGTGTATTATTGCATAGTCATGTATTTAAATTTTTCATTTAGCAATGTCTTAGGATTCAACTGCATTCAATTTACTTCATGAGAAGTATGGAATATTTTACTTCCCTAATATTTTCTTAATCATATACATTTTACATGCACCACTGCCAATACATGACTAATTATAAAAATAGGTTAAGTGGCATATCCAAGATATAGCCACTCATGCTATGTCCACATGAACTTCTTTTGTAAAACTTCAAAGAACTCCATTTGTATTGTTTAAAATATAGAAAATTTAATTATTAAAAAAGAAAATTGAATTATTAACAATTCTTGATAATTTATGACTTTCATACTGGGTCACACAGGCAGAAAACTCACCCTTAAGATAATTATACCTTCATTTTTTGTGGAGCACATATCCACTGTGATTTACTTTTATTTCTTCTCATATTAGCTTTTACCCTTCCTAAGCTCCTTCACTCCTAGAAAATCTGTGCGCCCACCTGTTCCTACAATCAGCCAAACCCACAACCTGGAGGACTTCTGATTCATCTCTGAATTCCTAGTTGAAGTTCTAAGCACTTCTCCTTACAACTGTCCCCTGACATTTTTCTTTGCTATGGCTCCGATCCTCTGTCCCTGGGATCTATTACCATACTGCCAAACGCTGTTTCAAATCTTTTAAAGTGGGAATTATTTATTGTGCCCCTGCTCAAAAATCTTAAGTGGAGATGTAGATGTAGTTCAGTGTGAAGGCTGTAGGTTCAATTGTTAATATAACAGAAAAAATGTTTTTAATTTTTTAAAAAAGAGGTAATCGAATTTTGTGCAGGTGTAAGATATACAGAATCTTAAATTTTAGTAACTTCAGCTTCTACTCTCAATGGCAATCCATTTACTAACAGGAAAAGACCATGAGGGGAGTAGATCTGAAGGAATGGAGATCAAGAATTTGGCTTTGAACAAGAAACTCAGGCCAAAATTAGGTGTTATGAGTTAGGTTCAGAGTTATGATGTTCCAGAAGAAGATGTTGTGACTGTAATTTGAATAAATGTAGATTTTCGTACATGAATAAATGTGGACTGTTGTACATAAATTCAACATCACTGGCCATGAGAGAAATGCAAATTAAAACAACACTGAGATTCTGCTTTACTCCAGAACCAACGGCTATTATCCAGAAAACAAATCCTAAATGCTGATGAGATCCAGGGGTAGAGGGTGTTAGCTGTAAATTGATGGTGGAAATCTAAACTAGTGCAACCACCATGGAAATGAGTTTGCAGATCCCTCAAAAAACTAAAAAGACAGGGCTGGCAACTTAGCTCAAGTGGTACTGCGCCTACCTTGGAAGCATAAGGACCTGAGTTCAATCCCAGTACCACAAAAGAAAAAAAAAAAGACAAATTCCTTTCAACCCAGGTATTCCCTTTTGCTGTCTTCTGGAAAGAGTTAAAAATATCATATTACAATGGCACATGTATACCCTTGTTTACAGTAGCACAGCTTGCAATGGCTTCATCTTGGAAGCAAGCCTACATGTTCATCAGATAAAGGAACAAAGAAAATGTGATATACACAGGCAGAGTAGTATTCTGTCATAAAGAAGGACAAGTTTGAGTCATTTGTAGAAAAGTAGATGCACTCTGAAATCATAATATTAAGTAAAATAAAATCAGATACATAGGCATAACTATTACCTGGTTTCTCATATATGAGAAACTCGAAGTAAAAATAATTTAAAAAGCAAAATAAAAGATAATACAAAATTGGGAGAAAGGGAACTACAAATGCAGGGAGTAGTGAGTAAACCAAAGAACAGGGGGACATAAAAAGGTCTGAGATGTGCTATGTCCATGTACCAATTCCCCACAGTGACTGTCCTCACTATGTATGGCAAGTCTGTATTGACAAACATCTTAAAAGATCCAAACCACAGCACAGTGTTTTTCTACAACTTTTTTTGTCATAAGAAAAAAAAGTGCAGCTAGCTATAAAAGTTTAATGGGGGTTCTGCTAGGTACTCCTTCAGAGTACAGAGGCTGTGAGCAGTAAAAAATAAAAAACAATTTGGACTTGAACATGTTAAATTTATGATACAATTCATGTATTCAAAAGGAAGTGCTGAGGAGGGAGTCAGACATCAGAAGGAATGTTCAGGCTAGAGACATATATTTGGGAGATCTGTGAAACTCCCCAGCACCCTTAAAGACACAGCTCAAAAATCACTTACTCTATGAAGTCATTGCAATCCCACCTCCCTCAGTCATAATTTCATTTGGTTTCTATCTTATTATAGCCCTTATCAGAACCGAACATGTAGTTAAAAATATACCTATACCTGCCTTTCTCTAGAAAGATATGTAAAGTAAGAACCATGTTTATCTTAGCACTTCAAAACCAAGTGATTTCTATTCAATATTACATACAGTGATCAACGAAGAGAAGCTCAACTAAACGTGGGGGGATTGAGCTTCTTAGAAAAAGCTAAATATTTGTGAGCTGAGAGAAAAACATTCTTTATTCTGTGTTCTCCAATCCAAACATAATCTCTCTCTGTCTCTCTCTCTCTCTCTCTCTCTCTCCCTCTCTTTCGCTCATCTTAAAAATCCATCCACTTTTACATATGTGAAGATATATCTACATTTATGTAGCCCCACGGCCGCCACTGTTTAAGCTTCCACTGTCTTCTCCAAATACCTTTACAGTTTGCCACTGAGTTCACTTCTGTCTACATTGTTACACACAAATCAGCACTGATCACAGTCAGCTCTTAAAACTACAAAATCTGTTCACATCACTCTTGCTTCAAACCTAGGCAGTGCCTGCGTACTGTTAGTTGGCAGGACAAAGTTCAGCCTCCTAACAAAGTAGAAGGTTCCTGGTACTTGGCTTTCTATTTCTGCTTTGCTCTTCATTTCAGAACATGGCATCTATCATCCTCAATCGCTGGTATTTGTTTTATTGTCAGATTCTCTTCTAGTGCAAAAAGGCTACTGAAGGTAAGAGCTGTACTACATTTTTTTCTTTTTTGTACTGGATCAAACTTAGCACCTCACACTTACTAGGCAGGCATAGTGCCTCAGAGGTACCTCCCGGGCCCAAGTTTTCCTACTCTTGACAATGGATCACAACCAGGGGCTGGCAGTGAATGAACTGGGTAAACAAAAACCAAAACAACTTTTTAAAGTAAATGCTATCTCAGAGTTCCCCTAAACTTTTTCTCTAATTTCACCTTAATCATAGGTTATATTTTAGTAGTAAATTATCACAATAAATTTAAAGCATCTGGTGAAACATGTTTTTCAAATAATCTCCAGTTTAATCCACTTACTACTGCCTCACTTCCAGAGTAATGAACTAAGGTGCCATTTAAACTCCTCCCACTCCATAATGCTGATTTTTAAATCATTTTTGCTGAAATAGAAGTACTTACACAACAGCAAGTCTTAACTATTAAAGTGAATTTACTAGTAGGGCACCTGAAAAAAGAGTGCCCCAAGAAAGAGAGAAAATGATGAACTGCTTAGAAAAGGCTTTTAGTCCAGTGATTCCAGCACCTGTCTCACAAGTGCAAAGTCCTGAGTTTGATCCACAGTACAAAAAAAAAAAAAAGATTAAAAAAAATGGTTCAGTGTTTCTCCAGTACTTAGATGTGACCACCTAGCAAAATTTAAGCTTTGAGTCTGTAATTTGTTCCACAAAATTTAATCATAAGAATTCAAAGTTAAGGCTGAAAGGGGTCATCTGTGCTGAACCTTAGTTCCTAAATTTAAATGAACTTTAACACTGGAAACAAAATCTGCAAAGGATTTATCAGCAATATCATCAACATCATCATTATTATTATTAATGTTGTTGTTATTTTGTGGTACTGGGACTGAACCCAAAGCCTCACTTATGCTAAGTGAGTATTCTAAAGAGCTACATTCTTAGTCATTTCCTGAAGATTTTGAAAGATCATAATAGAAATTCTCCAACTCAATTGTAATACTATTTCAGTTCTCAAAGCTACTGTTTTCCAGTTCCCCTTTAGATAAACTACATACAGGAACATGCTTGTTCAGAAAGGATGAAGACATTCTACTGAAGCTGTCTCTTGGAGTGTTTCTAAACAGTGCCCCTCATCTTTGCTGCTATCAGTGGTGAATGAACACGTGAAACATGGCTAGTTACAAGAGATATGTTGGAAATGTAAAACATTTCATAATTTTATATTGATTATATGTTAAAATAATATTTTAAATAGGTTAAAATGCATTGTTAATATTTCATGTGGTTCCTTTGACTTTTCAAAATGTGACTTCAAGAAAATTTAAAATTTGGCTGGGAAGTTGGCTCAGTGGCACCACGCCTGCCTTTTCAGTGCAAGGTCCTGAGTTTAATCCCTGGTACTGGGAAAGGGAGGGAAGGGGAGGGGAGAGGAGGGGAGAGGAGGGGA